>JACXGK010000015.1:241116-274678 GCA_016801125.1 Novumbra hubbsi
CAGTCACCAATCACTCACTCAACGGCCCGCACCTGTCCCTCATCAGTCAAATCACGGTTCCTACATAGGTTCCCTGTTCCCATTCCCCTGTGTCAGTACAAACACAGTACTACGTTGGTTTCACTTACGACGTATTGTTTTCTTGACTCACTGCGTTTCACCGCAGCCAGTAGCCTACCAGTTATAGTGATCCTACTACAACACCCTGGACGTTACTGGAACACTTGTTACCGGGATACACTTCATGCCCTCTCGTTTCTCACAACGAACGGAGAGTGTATTCCCCTCTGTATCAGTGCCGCAAGTTGCGCAATTGGAACCACCTCTACGCTCTGTGAACACACACCCTTACAATTCACCAATACCAACCCAATCGGTCACTGCGCTCTTCAACAGCTGGCAACCTCATCAACCCCCGGCCCAGGCTACGTAGCTTTGGGGACAGGGCTTTCTCTAGGGCCGCTCCAAGTCTGTGGAACTCACTTCCACAATCCATCCGTGACTCTTGAATCTATTACTATCTTCATCCACCACCTCAAGACTCATCTGTTCACACAAGCCTTCCTATAGCCCCCCTTCCCCTCATTCCACTGTCTCGTCCGAGTCCTTTTTCTGATCATTGTCCACTCAATTGTAAAGCGTCTTTGGGTCTTTAGAAATGAGCTATATAAATTCAATGTATTTTTATTATTTATTATTTATTATTTATTAGTGCCTTAGTCATTTTGTATTTTTCTAACATTGTAAAGTTTTAAATATATCAAAACCTCATCAAATGGAAGTAAACTAGAACGGTTATGTTTTTAACACTTTGCAGCATGATCTTTTTTGTGTTATGCACATCGTATACCTCTTAAGATACCATTTTAGAGAGATAATTAATTGTCTTGTAATTGCTAGCTTTGTGTTTGAGAATTATTAGAAACCTGTTCTGTCTGTTGCATCTCCACCTCCATGATATAACAAAGAGAACCTCCATGCAAGGGCCATGCAATATGTATGGGGCCTAGTTAACCTCCTTACGACTTGCAGCAGACACTCCTCAATCACGGTAAGATAGGGCTTAAGTGAGTGCCATCCTGCAGGCCGGCTTGCCTTGTCTGTTTGTTTGCTGAGCTTAGGCCTGTGGATTAGCCTGGCGCACCTTTAAAGACCCAATGGGGAATACTCAGTGAATTTACTTTCTTAGTGCAGCAAGCTCACTAGCTGGCTAGTGCTCTGTGCAGCATCTTTCTGTCATTAGATGAGGAGGCAGGTCACTTTTTCTTGCCGGGACAACATTTACAATCTGATGCAAACTGAGTGACAATGATAGCCACAAGCCATCTCCCTAAAGTGCCGACACTCACATTCGACCTGTCGCGTACGACACACAGCTTGCACAACAGGGCCACAAAAAAAGCTAGAAAGACTAAGTTTGTTCAAGATGAGATTATCAAAGATAGATGCAAGATGTAACCATATAGCTGTTACCGTGGTATATATTGACATTTCTTTGGATAAAAGACAGATTTTGATGAATGTAACTGCATTGCAAAACCTTGTATACAATTCTTACAACTATTATATCTTGTAATATAGGAAAATATTTTTTTTGTGATATCACTCTGATCACATCCCCACAAATCAAAAATCTATCTATTGCAATTTATCATGTTTCATACTCTTATTACATATTCACATTCATCAAGTCATGACATCTAAAGGCTTGTGGCACTTTCTCTTTGATACTTTCTGCATTTGGATAAGGTGTTTGTGCACGTATGCTATAGAATTGGTCCTGAAACTTAATTTTGCTTATATACATGTATCATATGGCATTCAGACAATGAACCAAATCATTTTGTGGTTGGCAAAACTTTGATTCTGTGTTTATGTTTACTTGGTTATGCATGTGAATGTTTAGCTCTTGATGCTTAGTTCGTGTGTGCTTGAATGCCCGTCAATTGTCC
The DNA here is from genome assembly GCA_016801125.1 of Novumbra hubbsi. Taxonomy (NCBI): domain Eukaryota; kingdom Metazoa; phylum Chordata; class Actinopteri; order Esociformes; family Umbridae; genus Novumbra; species Novumbra hubbsi. Next base: position 243,069 of record JACXGK010000015.1, read on the forward strand.
TTAAGGTATCAAGTAGCACATCATCGAGGCAAGGATTAAGGGCCCTCATGTCTTGTTCCAGCCACAGGACTCTCACTTTGACAAAAAAGCAGTGGCATTGTTTGGCCTGGACTTCACCTCCTGGTCTTCGATTTGTAATGTTTTTGGCGGGATGAATTTGTATAACTGCATACATAACTGTGTGAAGAGTGCGCTTGGAGATTGTTGTTGTGGGACGTTTTCTTTCCTTTCTTTGTTTTGCAAGATGATACTAGATTAGTGTTTGAGAATTACTAGATTACAGTCCTCACTTCGTTTTCATTTTGCAAGCAAATGCACTTTTAGCTGAATGGGCACAAATTCCCACTGAGACACTCCAAAATGTTGTGGAAATAATCATCTGGAGATAATTTAACTGAACTATGACATATTGTTTTTTTGTGAATTGTATACTGTGAGGAACTAACATTTACAATTTGTAAAATAATTAAATTATAATTATTTGACCCTTTGAAACCAATACAATACTTGATAGTTTTTAACTTACAACCTAAGCTTGTACAGACATTCGCACACATTTTTAAGTTTTTCCAAAGAGCTCATATTATCTACTCACCTAAGAGAAAATATGCAATATAACTAGCAACGTTCATTCTCCACATGAATGCCCAGCTCTCAAACTTCTCAAACCAGAATTCCAGACAAAGGCAAGCATGTGAGCTCCATTTTACTACAAGTGAGAAGACATTACATGATCAAATGCATGTCAAAAGTCTTCTGTGGTATCACTATTTTTATTACGTTCTTATTTGGGTTATTAGGGTTCCTCCATCAGGACGAAACCTACTGTATTTGTTAGTATTCTAATTCTACTTTTTATTTTAACTCCTTCCACAGGCTCTATAACAGTATGTTCTCTCATGGCCATTGCCTTAACATCCCCACCAAAGGGATGCATGATAATAATTCAATGATTTGAGGCCACCCTAGAGACAGACTGAGAAAGAGTGAGCTGTGGAGATTGAGAAATTACCCTGTCTGTAGAGTGGTGTACACAGCTGTGAGCTGAGCCACATCTAACTCTGAACTCCCCTTTCGCTCAATTTGCATCGCTCTGCTCCTGCACACACTGCACTTTAAGTAAATAGCCCTTGTCCAGACGTATCATTGCTCCTCTGAGAGACTCCCAGGTCTACATATCTCACTTTAATTGAACTGTTGATGCATTGCGTGCCATTGGCGAACAGTGCTCCTGTAATGGAGGCGCTAGATAAATAGTGACTTCACTCTGTTGGTTTTTATAGTTTGAAAAAAAAAGAAAATATGATAGGAAACGACTGAATTAATATTCTCTCATTTTGACTATGAGGGACAAATGAGAGAAAACATGTTTAGATACGTCATAGTCTTAAGGGGGCTGATGATTTTCTCCCAAACAGAAGCTCTATCTCTAATTGATTTTCAAAAGTGGGATATGCCAACCATACCATTATGTATTGTAATGTGGAGCACAATGTTGGAAGACTACCTGCGAATAAATGTGTGCATTTGTTCCACATCAACAGTCCTTTATACATTGTAATTTAAGGACAGTTCAGTAGTGACACATCTGAAATAGTGCAAAGCATATTTTTAAGACAGCTATTTCTTCAGAGGTTGAACTATGAATATGAGTGTTTTACATTGCCATGAGGGGAATTTCTATAAACGAATAAAGGTAATTCTGCTGGATATAGTTGACTGCCCATCATCATGGGAACCTTGAATTCTGAGATATACCAGGAGATTCTTGAAGCAATCGTCAGGCCATCAGTCAAGGAGCAAAAGCTTCGCTGAAAATGGCCACACAACACAACTCAATACATTCAAGCAAATCTACCACAAAATGGCTCAAGAGAAAGCACATTTGTGTTTAGGATTGGCCAAGTCTAAGTCCTGACCTTCAAGATGCTGTGAGCAGGACCTGAAGCAGGCAGTAATTGGCTGAGTTTTGTGAGGACTGGGGAAAAATCCCTCAATAAAGATAAAATCAGTCAGAGACTTATTAGAGGCTATAGAGGATATTTACTCCAAGTCATCGTTGTTAATGTTTCTCGATATGTATGTATTTATGCCCACTTTGAATTTGATGTCAGCAACAGGTTTCAAAAAAGTGGGGACAGGGGCAACTTTCCACTTTGTTGCATCACAACTTTTTTAACAATACTCTGTAAGCATGTAGGAACTGAGTAGAAACATTGATGTCATTTTGAAATGTTTTTCCATTCTTGCTTGATATAGGATTTCAGCTGCTCAACAGTTTGGCGTTGGCCTTGTTTATTTCAGGATAACAATGTCAAACCACAATCTGCATGTATTACAACAGCATGGCTCCCTGGTAAAACGTCTGGATGCTGTACTGGCCAGCGTGCAGTCCAGACCTGTCACCCATTGAAAACATTTGGCATATGAAATAAAAAATACAAAAACAAAGGAGACCCCGATCTGTTGTGCTGCTAAAATCCAATATATAGCAAGTATGGGAAAACATTTACTTTCAAACTAACTAATACATCTTATACAACAGTGTTTCTATATATATATACATATACATATATATACATATATACATATATATATATATATATATATATATATGTACACACAGGTGATTCACGGTTGAGTCCATCCCCAAAATTATTGTCTTGTTCTGATAGCTTACTTGACTTGCCTTTGACATCAAAAGGGACCCAGCAGTCTACCTGTTATTCAATTTTTTGGAATCTGGTCCACCATATTGCTTTGCTAGGCCACCGAGCCAGCTAGAATTATTACTTGGCTGGCTAACATAACTTAAATAAATGAATAAATCTTGTTGATGAAATATTTCTCACATTGATCGCTTCTAACACTGACTATGCTGATTGATGAAAATAAATGTTCTTAACTGTTATTCATACTGGAGCATCTGCTGAATGATGTTTAACATAATTATGTTTTAGTTTACATAGTAGGGAATAGTCTGGGTTGTCTTCAAGACACAAAATCACAAGTATTCACTCACCCCAAAAAAGGAAATTGTAACTTTGCACAGGGACATAGAATCCATGTTACTGGTTATATTATATGCTAGCTACAATTCAAACTTATTTTAAGAAATGCTGTTTCTTCCAATATTTGTTTCTTCCAAGTATGAAACCTTATTAAAGTATCTTGTTTCATTGTTCTTCTTGTAGCCCTTGACCCAAAGCAGGAGACGGTGGAGGCATTGATGCAGCGTTTCAAGGAAGGTTTTCGTACTAACACTACAATGGAGATTGCTCACTATGAACACAGCATCATACACAGCTCCTCCACAGGACGCAAAAGGGGCCCAAGCCACACCAGAGGTAAGAATAGCTCATTAGTCAACATTGACATCTACTATCTATTCAGTAGGAAAATTAATGGATCGCAAAATCAAGTCTAACTGCAAGATCAACAATATACTATACAAATAATGTACAAGCAGGATCCTTTTTCTTGTTATTTTAAAGTAAAGTGCATCACTGTACTTTCAAGAGACTTGATGCAGCTCAATTCAATTCCTACATTTCTAATATGTAATAACCTCAGTCTTTCACAAGACCAAAAATGTAGGTGTTGGTTGGTGCTGTATTCTAAAAGCTATATGTACATCGTAGCAATTTAGTTAAAAGATTTAGACTAAAATCCATGTCATTGATGTTAACCACGGCTGAAAAAAAGATTGTCTGGCCACTGTGGAAATGAAACATTAACCTTGTACAGCGTACCCAATGCCTTTGACTTTATACCTTATCACCTCCTCACACTGCCTCCTTTTTATGCAAAGCGGTTTACTATAATGTAACATAACATACAGAGCCAAGTTATGAACTAAGTCTCTCCTAATGCACTAGCACTTAGGTTATGTAGCTTACAAAACTGTATATTCATATACAGTGGTGACCAAGATGTGAATACCTAGTCTGTGTGCATAATATATTCTATATATTATTTCTGCTCAAAACATGGGACCAACGTTTCATGGAGTCCTTTAACTGTCACATATAAAAATCTTGTGTTGGCCTTTGAGAGTAAAATCTACAGATGTATTGACATAAGCAAGTCAAGGACATTGACGTTTTCTAATTAAATGCTCTGTGTTGACTTAAGTTAACTGGTTCACTGCTAATGAATTTACATAAGCATTGATAATCTGACACTTGAATTGAATTCACTATATTATGATAAGCTTAATTATTGCTTGCTTGGGCAAGCAACACTACTATTATCTCACATATATTTATTTATTATTATATCCTGACCCCTTCTACTGTTCTTGCATTATGGAGACAATGTTGCGTTGCTTTTGTTTTGTGGAGGATTTTGTTGCAAGCTTTAGAAAATATTAAAGTTTTTGTGGTGAAAGCATTGCCACACTGAACGCCAGTTATCTAGCAACGTACTAACTCAAGCTTAATAGAATGACATCATGTCAGTTCTGAAGTTTGCAAGAGAATATCATTATTGGGTGCCAAGCCACAAGGCTGAAAAGGCACCCATTGTGTTTCTACTTTTTCTTATCATTAGTGTGATTGCTTCGGGAATTACAAAAAAATATTATCTCACATATATATATTTTCAACTTGCGGTCTTTAACTTGCCGTTAAGAGTTTTGTTGCTTTATCTGTGTAAACTTAAACGAATACAGTTGGTGCGACTGCAAGCACACTTTACAATTTTCTTGGAATTGTACCTTTTCTAGGTTTTTGTTATGGTTTTCATATCATACGATCTTGGAATGTAGGCTCTGTGATATCCAATCCTTCTAGTGGGTCCAACACTAAATTTAAAATCCTAGAGAGTCTTTGTGAATGTTGCTGGCGGGAGATTCTCTCTTATTCAAAGATACACTGTGATTAAAAAAAATATTCTCAGGACCTTCAATTACAGTTAAAATTGTGTTTCTCTGCACAATGACGGAGCCAGTCCAGAATTACAAACATGCTAATGGGAATACTGCTTTTATGGAATAGGAAACTCAATTAGCCGAGAGAGGGAAAGGGGAGTTTGATGTCTAGGCTCAAAGATTAGGCCACACAACGTAATGAATGTTCAGTCAATGTATATGTGCAATGGAGAAGCCAGTAACTGGGAATGTGTGAGCATCTGAAGTACTTTTCTATTTTATTATATCTGGATTGGTGAATCGTTTTAAGCTGTAAATTAGATCCCTTTTTCAGTGTCTCTTCAACAACACAAATCCTAACTGTACATTTGCATGTTTTTCAAGGGTGCTGGTTTTTCAGCATGAGTGCAGATGTGTATTTCTCTTTTTTCATTGTTGTTGTTACCACGGATGTCTTGTGCATTGTAATGAGAGGCCATGTCCCCATGCTGTGCCAGGGATTTTCTGTGGCACTATACAGGCAAAGGAGACAACACGATGTGTGACGTTTATGCAGTCATGCTGCTGAATATTTCTAATCATCGCTGCATAATTCCATGTAGTTAGATGTGAGGAGAACTAGTTAGGAATGGTTATTGTTTTTGGGACCTATTAAGTAGCTATCTTCTCACTATTGTGTGCCAATATGCTTGTTTTCGAGAATGAGGAGCAACAGCATAGAGAGACTAAGCGAGGGTGCCTTACTGCGCTCCATCACCAAGGACAGCACCTAGATAGCCCACTGTCCTTGGTACTGAAGTTGAGAATAGCTTTCTCCACTGTACTACTACTCTTTATAATCTTTCTGTTGAACACACATGCATGGATGCAGAGCAGCCACACAGACACACGTTCATCAATGCACCATTTTCTTCTCAAGTTAACACGTTTATATTGTAATACACCTTCTCAGGAATATATTTACTTGTGCTTTATCACCCCATTTAGCTATTTAACATTTGGCCTGAGCCACTATTCACAACGTTAAGTCTTTCCGCAATGCTGCTTTATCTAAAATTAGGTTTCTGTATTGGTATGCTTTGTAAGAGCTATGTCAATGTGTTCACTATGATGGGCTACTGTATGAAAATATTTGATGTGTGTCTGCCTCTACTTACTATAATCCACTCAAAAAGACAGAGTACAAAATTAGCGTCCTTAGCTACCGTTAGGTATTGGAATGTTTATGTGGTTAATTGAAAATGTTTGTTTGCGGTTGTTTTTTCGGACCCCAGGAACATCGCAAAATATACTGGTTATGGTCACAGGGAGTGATGTTGGTTGAATTCACAAAGCCTATTACTGTTCCATATGGTTTTAAATGTTTTTAACTCAAAGATATAAGTAGTGGTGTAGAAATGTGTTTCTTATCCTTTGATTTTGTGAGGAACCACATGACACTGTATATTCAACATGGGATTGGAATCAAACCAACACAGAGTAAATCACAATTTAATGTAAAACAAGATCTACAGTAAGTCAAAATGTCCATCTGTCATATCAACTAATTAAGTTCTCCGGTAAAAACAGAACTGGGGGAAAGCAGAGAAACTGATTTGCAGTTCCATATGAAAGTCGTTGCAAATTTTATTATCTACTACTTTTAGAAACAAAGCTACAAAAGAAAACAAATGAGGTGGAAGAGCTTCAGAAGGGTACCTTCAGTCAACCATCTCCACATTTTTCTCCTAATGCCGGGAATTAAATGGGAATTATAAAGGTTGATCACAGGGTTTGGAGACACATTACTATACTTTTGAAGACTAAATGTCCTCAAGTATTGTAACCCTTGGCAAATCTGTGGAAACAAGGACATTTGGCAGGTCTTCACTTGTAATGAACTCTATTTTAGGCATAAGGATACGTTTATAATTTGGTTTAGGGTTTGGAATTAAGGTTTGCATTTAGGGCTTCGGGTTAGGGTTAAAGTGAAAGAATCTGATTTTGAATAAGAGTGCAGTTTTTCTCCTCAGTACATCACAAATGCAACAAGTGTGCATGTATATAGCGTGTGTTTGATTGTGTTTGTTTGATTTAGGGAGTGTTGATGGCTGGTTAATGCATTCTGTGTTTGGCTGCACTCCGCACCTTTCAATCATCCCTCTAGACAATACACAGTAATTACAGCCCAAAGCCTTTTGACGGGCCAGCCCACTGATGTGCTGCCAGACAACAATGTGTGTGTGTGTGTGTGTGTTCATACTTCTATCCAGAGTATTACACCAATGGACTAATTCTTCACTGGAAGTCAAGGAATGTGTTTCTAGCCATTAATGTAATTACCTAACACAGACTGCTTTCCCAGACCAGACTAACATAATTGCTACTCATAATTTGTCACGTGTCTTGCATATCTGCTTGACTACTTAGTCTTATACCAGTTATGAATGTACCATATTTCCTCTATCTCACTGTGTGTTTGAAGGTCATGGTGATGAGCCAACTGGAATAGAATTTAATTGATTTCCTGAATTTAGGAGTGAAACATTTTAAATAGGCCCTAGCAATACACAGTGTCTCCAATCTCATTGTCAGTCACATACAGTGGTTGAAGGTGGCCATGGGTGAGATGCAAATATAACCCAAGATACAGGAAAGAAACCTCTGTGGCAGGGATTAGTAACATATAGCACCATGAATTCATGTGTTTGACCCAGGGCCGGCCCAAGGCTTAAGCAACATAAGTGGCCACTTAGGGCCCCCATCCACTAGGGGGCCCAGTATTGCTTGTGGGGGGACCCCCAAATCACATTAGGCTTAGGGATTACACTTATCAGAGTTTTACAATTATTAAAAGTAACGAAAGCATTAGTTGTGGTGGTAGCAGGAGCAGTAGGAGTAGGATATGTAATAGTAGGAGTGGGAGGAGTGAGGAGTGAGGAGTGAGGATTGAGGGGAGTAGGAGTATTAGGAATATTGGGAGTAGCATCATCTGAGATATTTAGGTTCTAATTTCCGATTTTAGTAGACATGGGAGTAGACTCCTGAGTAGACTGAAATAGGAGTAGACTGAAATATTCTTGAGGAGGACCTGTAACACTCTGCCAGGAAGTTGCAAATGGGAGGGTGGTTCACGTTTCAACATGACAGTGACCCAAAGCCAAAGTGGCTGATAGACAAGAAGGTGAATGTCCTTGAGTGGCCTTGTCAGAGCACCGATCTAAATCCAACTGAGAAACTGTTATATTACTTTAAGAATGCATTCCATGTGCGATCACCATCACGATCTAGACCGAGCTTGAACAATTCTGCAATGAAAAATGGGCAAATATTGCACAATCTAGGTGTGCAATGTTTGTAGAGATGTATGCAAAGAGTCATAGCAGTAATGCTAGCATAAGTATCAACATGGGGGTGTAAACTTATCCAAACAGGGTATTTAACTGTTTTACTTGATTAATATGGCTTGTTTGTAATTAAATTGTTTTATTAAGGTCATACCTTGATCTTCAAAAAAGTTTTTCTAGCGTACAGTCACATCCTGATACACGGGCTCAAAAGCCACAGAACTGGCCAACATAAAGTGAGACTGTGCTGCTGTGCCACTCTACCCTTGGGTAGAAGGTGTATCATGCCCTGAAACAAACAGGAACTAAAAATGTCTGCAGAGCATCACCAAAGAAGATACTCAGCGTCTGGTATGTGTAGGGGTCACAGAACGTATTCAATCATCAAAAGGGATTTGAGCCTATGTACTAAATATGAAGAGTTTTTTTAACATTATGTTAATTGGTCTGATTAGATATTTTTTTTCTTTATTACTTACTAAAATACAATTCATGAAACCATGCTACGATACTGTATATTGATAGCTGTAGTTTGTATTAGGGGCCATTGTTTAATGATTGATGGAATTACATTTTCATTAAGTTGCAACTTTTGATGCACATACTTGACTGTGTGTCACCATTTAATGTCTTGGTGCAATATTCAAATTACTTTAGTCATTCTGGCCAACAGTATTTTTTTTTTAATATACATCTTAGTCATTGTCAATGTGCTGTATTTAGATTTGGGGGCGAAATGTTACAGTAGTATTACGATTTTGAAGAATACCTGCGAGAGAATTGGCCCCGCCGACTCTCCTGCACCAAAGTAAAGAAGATGCAACGGCCACCAATCTGCAAAACATTACATAGTTTCCCACAGTACTGAGCTGAACAAAGTAAAATCAGGGATCACATCCATTTGTGTTGATTTATGTGGCAAAGATAAATAAATGATGAATAAAACTATAAAAAAATTAGAATATTTTTTGCAATGCACTCAATGAGAATATATTCAACTGGAAGTGTTATTATTAAGGGGTGTCATGTAGCCTAATAATGATGAGTGCAGGTTGGCTTCCTGATGACATTTCCTATCAACATGACGTGGGTGTGTGAGACATAGCTGTTTATGTTGAATGATGTTTAATCTACCTGATCTTGCACGATTTGCGTTATTTTGTTAAGCGTACCCTCCAATTATATATTAAAGATCACGTTGTAGCCTACAGGTCGAATCAGTTGTCGAGATTCAGATTTTTGTGTTTGTCAATCATATGTTAACTTGTGCTAACCTGTTTGCTGGATATATTTGTTTATCCAGTGTGCATATGTGTAGCTTGAAGATGATTGACAACCATTCAAATGTTTATTTATTTCCAACACAAGCATTTTTTTAGGCCACCCTAATGTGAAAAAGTCTTTGCATAGTTTAGCCTTTTGAGTGCAAAGTTGGTGTAGTTAACAAAAATGTTATTAAAAATACACTTGTATGATCCAATGGCATTCTTAAAGTTGCTCAGCTCCTCTTTCTTGTCTGCTGTCTCTCCTTCAGTGGCTGGTAGTGTTTTTGGGGACCAAGGAGACTCTGGTTCAGAGGGTGATGATGAGACCCAGCTGAAGTTCTACACAGAGCAGCACAGGGGCCACCGGCGCAGCAAAGGTGAGAATGGAGAGAGAAAGTAGAATTGGTACTGTCTAGCCACCTCACAATCCTCTAACAAAAATAGTCTCACGGTTGAATCTAGATGCCTACCTCTGGTTAAGATGTGCACATTGTCTTCATGTATGTCTGATTACATATGTATATTGAGTTTCCATGAACAGAACCCAAAGATAAACAGTGAAAGTGCAAATACAAGGCTGCTTTTGGCTCGTGTTAGCGTTTCAGCATATGCGAATACCCCAGGGTAGCGTTAAGAGGGCTTTATAGCTCATTTATCACCTTCCACAATTACATGAGCTGATGAAAATGGAGAATAAAAGAATGCTAAGCAGCTAAATGAAATCCCTTAATAGTTGGCATGATTTAGTCTGCGACACTGCAGTGAACTAGCATTCAATAGATCATTTGTGTGCCTGAATGTGTATGTTCTTGAAGGTCTTTGTGAATGTGCATGCCTTCCTTCTCGCATGTTCACAGGTGTGTGCCTTTTTATTCATACACTCACATTGGCAAACTATTTAGTGATAATTCCTTTTTGGTATGCGTTTATGATTGTGCATATCATTTTGGTGTATTTTGCAGAAAGCTAACTTTAGTTGTTGGCAACACTACAGACAACACTACAGCTTCTATGACTGGCACCTGGAGACAAGTGTAAAGGGCATGCTATGAGCCTGTGAAATATGTCATGTCGTTACTCTGCGAGTGACGAAGGGGGACAGCAGAAAGGAGAGAGGGGCTGTTTATTCTGTGTGGTTGTTTGAGATTGACTGAGATTTGAGAGTGTCTTTATGCTATGGGTGCGTTCAGCATTATGTAGGCCTAATTGCATTAGTAGATTGCATGTGCCAGTTTAAATGTTATATTTGACCTTTATTTATGTAAAGACATGTAACAAGGTTAAGAAAACATACTGTGTGCTAGATTAAAATATAGCAAATTTGGCTACAATTGGTATTTTTGAATAGTTGAAATGGTTGGAAAGTTTTCAAGGACGGCAGTTACGTGTGTTTTTCACATACTTGCACACATGAATATCTGAGGTACATTCCAAAAATAATCATTCATCAAGGTAGCCCAAATTAACAAATTAATCTGTTGAAAATAAACAAAAAAGTAATTTCAGAGTAAAAAGTAAGCACAGCCCTTCCAACAATTGCTGGGGTTGCCATCACTTTTGCTAAAATATATTATTGTAGCCTTTTCTTATAACTTTTTGTCAGTTTCTAAAAATGTGAGGATGTTTCCCCTACTCTTTGGGATTGAGAATTAGGCTTTTCATTTCTTCTTCATGAGCCATGAGCCATTCTGTTATAGCTTTTCTTGTGTGTTTTGGATTATTGTTCTGTTTTGGATCATTGTTTTGTTGTAAGACCCATGTTTGTTTAAGATTCAGCTTTTTGACAGATGGCCACACATTCTCCTCCAGAATTCTCTCCTTTAATATAGAAATCATGGTTGATGCAAGTTGTCCAGGCTCTGGGGCTGCTTTTAACCAAAATGCCACCGCCTCCATGCTTTACAATCTTTGATTCATCTATCAGAGCAGTAGTTTTGGTCCTTAAAACAGTTTTCCGGCAAATGTCAGTCATGTCTTGATAGCCCTTTCTGAGAGAAGAGCCTTCTTCTTTGTTGACCTCCTGTGTAGGCCAAGTTTGAGCAGTCTCTTTCTGACAGATATTATTCAATATTAATTGTGCAAAGAAAACCCTGTCAATCTCTTGATGTTTCATTGGGTTCTTAGAGACTTCTATAATCATATTTCATGGCAGCTTGTGCGGTAAATTTGGTGGGACGACCTGTGTTGTGAAGATTGCCATTGGTCTGGGCATTTGTAGATGATCTTTTGGACAGTGGAATTATGTAATTCAGCTTGGTTGGAAATTACTTTGTAATTCCCATACTCAGTGGGATATATTATAATTCTCCTACCAAGATCTTATGATAGTGACTTTAGTATGTCTTTTAAGGCACTGGAAGACCATAATGTGAAGATGAATTGGCATTAACTACAAACCAAGCAACGTATCATTCTGAATGAATGTATTTATCAGTAATTTGAGTTCAACAACCATGTCTCTGTCAGTGAATAACACACATATGGTTGGGATATGAAACATTTGCTTGAAAAGCATGCTGGGAAATTTGAAAGTAAGACTTTACAGAACTAACTCAGTTTTAAATTCCAACCCTGTGATAGTGTTAAAATGTCAAACCCACAAAGTGTTTATTTAATGCCAGATGTACACCCAAAAACACACAATATTAAGGGTGTTAGATTTCGCAGTTAGGATCTGCTGTACATGTCTTCTTTCAACCATATGGGGTGAAAGTCACTACAAAACCCCTGGAAACATTTTTACAACTTTTTTTTTCTAGTTCTTCTGGTTAAGTTTCTCATGTGGTCGGTCTGATACAGACACTGGACCTCTGCAAAGCCCAAGAAAATTGCCACAATAGTGGTTTTAGCCAGAAAGCATGCAGATTGAGCCCAGGCCAATTACAGAGGTTGTCGTGACAAAGAAAAAACACGTTGGATGAGAAGACCACTGTTCTGCAACTACAATGGCGACAGGTGAGATACTTCAAGCTAATTTTGCTACAATATGGTGTTGTTACTCTTAGGCAAGTCCATTTACATCTTTAATTGTCTAACAAAACAATGTTTTAGACATATGCAGAATTCTACTATGGTGAAATACTACTACTTTGACTACTTCTACTGTGTTTTATATCTATATCCTGATCTGTCTACTTTAGTTTACCATTTTTTGGTTAAGTTATTTATATATATTTTTATATATATATATATATATATATATATACACACACACATATATATATATATATATATTTATCTATATATATATATATATATATGATTTCACAATAATAATAAGCAGTTTAAAATGTGGAATATGTTGTTAAAGTTAAATTAAATCCTAATTGAAACATTATCTCTGAGGCACTGATGTAACAAAATCTGAAAATGTCAGAATATACAGTCATATGAAAAAATTAAGCAAATGATAGTATAATATTATACTTTTAAATCTTTTATTTATCAGGAAATTAACAGTAATGCAATTTCATGTAGCCATTTCTTGTAACTGTCAATCAGTGCCTTACATCGGCTGGAAGGATTTTTCCTCCCACTAATCTTTGCAATACTGCTTCGACACTGTCATGTTTCATGACTTTTTATTTGCATACAAAGCCCACTACAAGGATCCCAACAGCATTTTGATGAGATTGAGTTCCGGGCTTTGATTTGACCATTCAATAACCCTCCATTTCTTCTCCTTGAGCTATTTCTTTTTTGCTACGTTTGTGTGTTTTGGATCATGTCCATTTTGCAAGGTCCATGTTCTGTTCAGCTTCACCTTTTGACAATGAATGGTGGCAGCAAAACATAAAGCCCCCACCTCCATGCTTTACAGTTGGTATGAGGTTGTTCTGTGGTGTGCAGGAAAAATCATTGACTCATCTGTCCAAAACAAACATATTTTCTAGTAGTTTTGGACATTACCCAGATGTTGTCCAGTAAACATCTGTCATATCTTAGTATTTTATTTTCAGATCAAAGGCTTCTTTCTTCCTGACCTTGGCCATGTTTGTGCAGTCTCTTTTGGTCAGTTATAGGACGACCTGTCCATGTGGATTGCCAGTGGTTGCTTGTAACCAGGGTATAAAATGAACACCTGCCAAATGTGCTTAGATTTTGACATTGGCAAATAAATGTTTTTTTTTTCCACCTGCCACTAGTGGTCACTTGGAGCTATTTACACCACAAGTGTTTTACACTGCAAGCTCATTTAAGATGGACTGAGGGCCAAAAAAGGGCAGATTCATGACTGAACAAGTCAGTCGCCTGATATGAATCTCACTGAGATTCATATTTCTGCATATGACTTTCATACGCAGAAAACAAACAGAAGGAGGAATGCATTACCAGAGAAGATAACAGCATCTGGTGATGTCTATTAGATGCAGACTTTCACTAATTATTGCATGCATGAAATAATTTACAATTTTACACCTTTATTTGGGCTAATGCCCATTCCAAATGCACCGTTTGTTTTGCTCAACAGTGTCTTATTGAAACTGTTTGTTGGACTTTGCAAATGCAGTCTTTTAACAGTTACAAATTGTCTGGCATTTATGGCATTCATTTTGATTCCAACGTTCTCACAGTCCAATTAACATTGTATAGCATGGGCTTTCTATATCTGCACAAGCTTTCTATACCTATATAAATCTATATAGATAGTCTTGTTATGCATTTTAATTCGAATTTGTTGCATTAATCTATGCGTTATACTTCACACATTTTAAGGGTACTTTTAAAATGTTTTATTATGAAATATTATTTTATAAATACAATAGTGATTATAAAGTCAAGGACGGACGGAGGAATTACCTTAACATAGCTGATAATTGTATTTAGAGGTATTATATCATTATATTATTTCTATTTCTAGACTTTGCATTAACATTGTGATGTCATTACAACATTTTGCTTCTAAATTGTTCCTAAAGCATTTGGATCATGTGCTAATTGATGTTATGGTGCATATGTATTCCAACTAAGGGTTACAACTCTTTGGTTGCAACCCTGTGGGGTCATTGGGGGATTATAGTGGGGTTGCTATACTTTGATTTACAAAACATTAAAATATTTCTTATTATATGTATGGGACTGTACATCTTGTTGAGAAAGATTGTCGATTAGCTTTCACATCATATAAATATCTTCTGTTATTTAGGGGTCATATGTAATATGTTTACTGTACTACTAGTTTAAATACAGAAATAAATCACCATAAGACATGCCCATTTAATATTTTAAGTTAGTGTTTAGATGTTTCGGCAAAATTGTTTAGAATAGCCGAGATACCCATATAAACTTTCCCACTGGTCTGTTTATCAGTTTTCATTTACTTCTAGTCTCTTCATACTTGCTTTAGACACTCACAGTACCTCCCGATCCACTATAAACCATCCTGGACTGAAACTATTAAAAACTCATCCAGTAAGGGAAGAAGAGGTGGAGACAAGTAAGATTATTGTTTGTATTCAGTCTTTTAATTATTAGAGGCATGATTCTACTCAGTGCTACTTATATTGTTTTATGGTTAACACACGTTGCACAGCCAGCTGATAATGAAAGCCGACTGATAATGAAAGATTTTTAAAAAAAATCTTTTATAGGCTTTGTATTGCAAAGGTTACTGGGTTCTTGTCTTTTTGTCTCTGTGAGGCTATACAGACAACTGTACTAGCCAGCCATTTGTAGGCTGCACATTAAAGTCTACCAAGGAGTTAAATACCGTGCTGCCAATTTGTTTATCCATATTAAATATGAAACTCAGGACCTACACATCCAAATTCATACACAGAATTCTGATTTTATATGAGGGCTCTGCTTATCTGTTCTGTAATATGTCAAAGGCATATAATATGCGCAACATATTAAACTCAGTAAAGTGCAGTATTGACACTACTGTAACTTTTGGAAGAACATAGATTCCAATTCCATTGCCTATTTTTGTGTGAATTTGATAATTGATCCCCTCTTTCAATATGCCTAGGGCTGCTCATTTATACACAGAATAAACAAAACATAGTTTGTATATCCACGTTATATTATATGTACTACCTATTAATTATTATTTTACTGTTCCTTTCCAGCTCCCACCCAGTATTGGAGAAAATGAAGTAACCATCATCCTCTTCCTGAGGATAAATGGAAATCAGATGCCACAACCAAGCTGTTTCTCTACAATTTTGCCGGAGAACAAAAATGGACTGATTTGATGTTCTTCCAGTCTGATGCACAGACACTGAAAGAAGTGAAAATGCAGCAGAGCAACAATAAAGAGCTGGCCAAAACAGAAGGGGTATCTTGCGTCTTTTGCTTTGCTGAGTTTTTATTCAGAGGATCATACAGAATAATTTTTCCCCCTTTGTTTAGCTTAACATGGTGATAAAAATAGCTTAGAGTGCTGAATGGTTATAGGTGCATTACAGTACAGCTGTGTCATTGTGGCCTGGTTTTTTTATCCTGATGTTGGCATATAAAGAATTCCCAGTGGCCCAGCAGAAGGTAGCTTGAAATGATCTGAGCTCCCCAACTCTTTGCAAGATCGCTTTAGAGGTTGTCAATATCTATCATAAGCCTTTTCTCGCTTTTCCCTCCAGCTAGAAGCAGATATTATTTGTGCCAAATAAATACATCACATGCCCGTGTTCTACTTTGTTCAAGCGTCTCCGGTTTCGTCTGGCCATTTGGTTGCCAACCTCCCTGTGTTTTAATGGAAGACACATCTTGAAGACCAAATTTTAGTCTTTATATGCATGTGATGATGTAGCAATTTTGTCATTTTGTTTTTGCGATATCCTGAATTAGTCTCTAAATCAGAAATGTGTTGCCTACATTGTACTTTTGTTGTTGTGTAATAGTATGTTGATGTATGTGTGTATAAAACTCAATATAAGAAATAAACCTATTATATGTTACAATGACTATCTGTGAACTACTTGCGTCTGATGAGACAAAGGTCTTTGCGGATTAGGCAAAGGCATAAGCTTGCCATATGGTAAATGTGGGGGGCTCTTACTTTGTGCACAAACGTCGCAGGACTGAATGTACGTCCTTACCTGACGGCCAAGTGCGGGCCACCAATACTTGCGTGCAATTGTGTCAATGGTGCGGGCAATTCCTGGGTGGCCCGCAACCGGTGACGTATGCGCCCATGTGATCAGCCGATCACGGATGTCTGGCGGTATAAATGTGCGGTTTGGAGGGCAGGTATCCGGCACAGGCTGATCCACCAAGGCCCTTCTGATGTTGTTGTCCACCCGCCACTGCACTGGCGCCACATTACAGGTCTGAGGGATGACCGTGGTGTTGTCTCTGTCGTAGGTCTCTCCCTCGTGAAGTCTGGACAGGGCATGCGCCTTGGCGTTCTTAGGACCAGGTCTATAGGAGAGAGTGAATACGAATCTGGAAAAGAACAGAGCCCACCTGGCTTGACGAGGGTTTAACCGTTTCGCTGTTCTTATGTACTCCAGATTCTTATGGTCGGTTAAAACCAGAAACGGATGTTGTGATCCCTCCAGCCACTGTCTTCATTGTTTCAAAGCCTTTTTAATGGCCAAAAGCTCAGGATCCCCAACGTCATAGTTCCTTTCTGCAGGGTTGAGTTTGTAAGAGTAAAAAGCACAAGGAAACCGTTTGGCTGACTCGCCCTGCCTCTGCGATAGCACTGTGCCAACTCCAGTTTCTGATGCATCCACCTCCACCACAAAGGCCAAGTTGGCATTAGGATGTTTCAAGACGGGAGCGGAGGTGAACCTCTCCTTTAATGCTTGGAATGCTTTCTCTGCCTTTTCTGACCACCGAATCCTCTGGGGGGCCCCTTTCAGCAATGAGGACAAAGGGGCGGCGACACTACTGAAATTGCGAATAAAGGGTCTGTAATAATTTGCAAACCCTAGGAATTGTTGCAAAGCCTTGACATCTTGCGGGGCTGGCCACTCTCGAACCGTCCGGACCTTTTCGACGTGCAATGTTATTCCAGCTGGAATGTTGTTGTATCCCAGAAACTACACCTGTTTCTGGTGAAAAAGACACTACTCCACCTTCACATACAGCTGATGTGCAATCAATCTGTGCAACACTGTCCTGACGTGCCGAACTTGAGACTCATAGGAAGGGGAATAAATCAAAATATCGTCGATATACACAACCACGTAGCGCCCAATTAAATCCCTGAACAGTTCGTTCACGAATGCCTCAAAAACCGAGGGAGCGTTAGACAGTCCGAACGGCATCACCAGGTATTCATAATGCCCTGAAGGGGTACAAAAGGCAGTTTTCCACGCATCCCTCTCTCTTTTCCGCACCAGATTGTAAGCACTGCGTAGGTCTAACTTGGTAAACAAACGAGCCTCATGCAATTGTTCAACGCTCGCTTCGATGAGTGGCAAGGAGTACTTATACTTCCTAGTGGCATTGTTTAAGGTTCGGTAATCAATGCAAGGACGTAACCCTCCGTCCCTCTTCTTAATGAAAAATAAACTGGAAACCGCGGGAGAGATAGAACGGATAAATCCCTGTCCCAACATTTCTTGAATGTACTTCTCCACGGCTTGTGTCTCTGCATAGGACAGCGGATATATGAGACCCCTTGGCAGCGACATTCCCTCTAGTAAGGTGATGGCACAATCCCCCTTTCTGTGTGGCAGTAGCTGAGTCGCCTTTACTTCCGAGAACGCCTCCCGTAAGTCCCTATAGGGTTCTGGGAGGTTGAGTAGAGGCCTCATGTTCTGACTTTCTATGGACGTGGCCTGTATAGGCATGGAACTCCCCTGCTCAATACCACTTCAAAATAACCCCCTGTCTCCAACATCTGGCCGGATTGTGTTGCCCTAACCAAGGCATGCCTAACTGTGTAGTAGGAATGTTCTATTTATCCACGATTTCTTGTGCCATAAAATTACCCTTGGAACCCGAATCAATTAAGGACGGATCCCAGGTAATGGTTCCGTACCAATGACATGCAACTCTACTACAAGCGGTTTCCCATACTGATATGAAACGTTGTTTACAGCCCCTACCTGCTTTGGGGAAAGGATGTCTCCATCCTCGGGTTCAGGTTTGGAATTTATCTGGGATATTTAAGGATATTCACAGACTTGTCCCGAAGCCCCTCCAGTGCTTTCTTGGCTTTGGGTTGTTGTCCTGCTGAAAGATGCCCCAGTCCTGTGCACTCTTTGTCCCAATCCTGGACCTTTCAGAACTTTGCTTTGTTCACCTTTCTCTAAACCCAAAACAGTCTCGTAGACTGATGCATACCCAAATGTTGCTACTACCAATATTCTTCAACGTAGACACATACCCAAATGTTGCTCCTACCAATATTCTTCACTGTAGATGCATACCCAAATATTGCTCCTACCAATATTCTTCACCGTAGATGCATACCAAAATGTTGCTTCTACCAATATTCTTAGCCGTAGATGCATCATACTAGATCATACTAGATAACATTGTCCTTATGTGTCAGAGTACTTCAGGTGATATGTCATATGCCTTTTGAAGGCCTGATTGAAATAAAGCTGCAGAGACCATCTTTATTCTAGCAGGTTCTCCCATTTCTGCTTAACCCTTTACACCGCAGTAGACATTTAGAATGCTGCTGTAAATTCCTGAGAGTTCTATAAATAAATCAGATTTTCTCACAAATCTCAAAGAAATAGATATAGCACAAAAACTAAGAACAAATTACAAGTTAGCTTTGTTTTAAAGAGCACATCCTCATCTTTAATTTGACACCACATTCACTTAACATTGAATAATATATATTGTTTTTTTTTAAACGCTTGTAATACAAATTTACCTCACTCGTCCTCCTCCACCTTCCATGCGAATGCATTAAACATACGACACAATTTGTAATAAACTCATGAACAAACCAGATGGTAAGCTAGCTTCAGCAAGCATTTTGGTTCGTTCTATATAGCCTAACTGACATCTTTAGAAACAAGAAGCAACATTTAAATTAGCATAAAACGAAACTGCTTATTTTTACGTGACAGCAATAATTTGCGGTCTACACATCTAATGGAATCATAACAACGTAATCATAAGGCACACACATTTCAACACATTATAATTTGTATATGTATATCGTTATTGCTTTCGCGGGCAGACAACATTTCTAGTTATCTATGGCAGTTTCTATTGATGAAGGAAATCAGGAGTAATGCAAAAAAACATCCAACTAATTAGCCAACTACACCGCTAAATACCCAGACTGAGGAAACAACCATTCCAGCTTAACAGGTATGTTATTGCCATCTAAAAGATACTACCAACATTTCACAACACATGTACAACACATATATATATGTACAGAGGCCCTTTATCAGCAACCATCAGTCTTGGGTTCAAATGGCTTGGTTCTGTTTGCTAATCCAAGTTGATCATTTGATAGTCAAGTTGATCATTATTAAACCCTTACTAATTTAGACACTTTAGATTAGTACAGTATCGGTATCAAGGTCTGTCTTGCCCGGTTACTTACTTTTGTCAGACTGACAGCTTTTGGAAGAGCATTTGGGGTTCCAAACCTCTTCCATTACAAAAACATGGAGCTCATGTGCTCCTGAGGACTTTTATTTTTTTTTATACAACCTTCCCAAGAACTAAGCCTCATCACAATTTTATGTAAGGTTTACAGAGAGTTCCTTGTTACTTTAAGGATTGTTTTTGCTCTGACATGCACTGTGAAGTGTTACTTAGTGTGTTAGACTTTTAAATCATGTACAATCAATTGATGGGATCCAGGTCTACAGAGATTCCAGTTCTACAGAGACATCTCAAGGATGATCAAAGGACGCAGAGCATGAACCTGAGTTCATGGCAAATTTCATTTTTTATTTACAAAATGTTTGCACACATTGCTATGTGTATTTAATATATTTATCTCGAAAACATAACAGATGAGTGAAAGTGAAGTGGACTGAAAACTGAACTGTATATCAGAGGAAAACCATCTTATAGAAAACCAGTTGGCAGATAGCAGTCACACATATACTAAAAATATATCTATACAGAGATTTTATGTAATATAAAAGGTAGGATTTTATATAACAAACAAAGAATTGTTATAAAAAACATGATCAAAACAAGTGATGGCAATGGGATTTTATACACCTGGTAAGGGTGAGGGGAAATAAGTTATTGTAGTAAAAAGGGATTTTTATGAGATGATTTGAGTCTGTAGTGAAAAGTCTTCTGGCGAAGATAAGTGGGATCCAAGTGGTTTTGTCTTTGGTAGCAGGAGACTACTATTTTTGCAAAGGGAGTTGTTTCTGTTTTTATTCCAAATAAATGTCTTTGTCCCAACTGCTATCGATGCGCAAATGTTCAGCATTGCAAGAGCTATGTTTTTCTACAGTTATCCTCCATATTTCCATATCTGAGCCTGGGAAGACCAGTGGTTTTAGTGAGATTAACAAAAGCAAGTCGCCACTGACTCAGTCTTGTGAATAAATTAGGACACCCCATTAAATATTTTGTTATATTTTTTATAAATATGGACATATCAATATTTGATCCTCTTTAAAACAATATCTGTAAATAAAGGTGATGTTTTTTAAACTAAAACAATGACATTTTAACTATGATAAAAATGGAGAGTGCAGTGAAAACTGGAATGGCCAAGCAATGGCCCGGATCGTAATCCTCTTGAGATGCTGTGGGTGAATTAAACGAGCTGTACATGCAAGAAACCCCTTAAAAATCACACAGCTGAAAAAGTTCTGCATGGAAAAGTGGAATAAACGTTCTCCCAGTCAATGCCAGTGTCTTATAGACACTTATAGGAAACGTCTTATTGAGTTTTAGCCAAGGGGGGCTAACTGGAGCTAACTGACCAAACTGTCAGAAACAGACTCCATGAGGGTGGCGTGAGGGCCCAACGTCCTCTAATGGTTCTTGTGCTCTTAGCCCAGCACATGCCGCCTGATTGGCATTTGCCGGATCACCGGAATTGGTGAGCAGTTATTGGCGTCCTGTTCTCATTAAAGATGAGAGCATGTTCACACGGAGCACATGTGACAGACGTGAACATGTCTGGAGACGACATTCCTGAACATTATGCTGCCTGCAACGTCATTCATCTTTACCAGTTTGGTGGTGGGTGAGTGGAGGGTTGCGCAGACTTGCACGTGCTAGCCAAATCCCTGATTACTGTTGGTTACCTGGATGAAATCCTCAGACCCGTCATCAGACCTTTTGCTGGTGCAGTCGGCCCTGGGTTTCTCCTGGTGCATGACAATTCCCTAAGTGTAATCTTAGCTAGCTAGTTCATGTCAGCTTAACCCTTTTTTATAATTTCCCACAAATGCACTAATGTAACTCTTTATCTAAGCTAATGCCTGGTGCTGACTGTTAACAACAGTTCATAAGGCCTACATTGCTTTTTGCATACAAACCTGTAACAATAGGACAAACTATAGCAAACCACACAATCAAGTTACTTTTATTTTAGATGCACACAGCAGTGTCAATATTAGAGTTAAGTTGAGTGGTCAGTCAGAAATGTCACTTCCAATTGACCCCTCTGTTGTACAGTCATCATAGGAAACAAAATACTAATGCTAGGTTAATAATGAGCAGGGTAAAACAAGTGTAGATAGATCCGAGAATTTATTAATTAACCAAAAATCTGAACAGTAAAAATGTATATGCCTAACTTAATTGTAATGTGGATAAGTTCTGTGAGGTTTAGGCTTAGGTTGGTTTAGCTGTGAACTCTTTCAGTCGGAGACGTTCAGTTATAGAGGAAGCCTATCTGACTTTCATGAGAAATACTGGTTAAACTACCTGGCTATCTTGTGTCTAAAAGCAATAGCTCGTTTGGGGAAGGCTTAAACCCTCACAAATTTGAGAAATCGTAATGTTCTTGTCCCTTTTGGCCTGGCCTTGTATTCTGTCCCAAACTCTCAAGCCTTCGGTCCACCGGCCACTCCAATTCTTGTCCTCTCCAATTTCTCTGCTTTACTCAGTTCCAGGAAATACCCTTCTATTCATCTCTGGACTCTTACACATACTTGTTTGACACTAGTTTCCTTTATAGTACATACTCTTCAGGCCACGTTTCTTTGTCTCCTATTGTGTTACTTGTTCCTGTACCTTGTTAAGCTTTTTTAATGGACTTTTTGTAGTTCCCATATTACAGTCTGTTGTTTTTAGGTGTTTTGCCTTTTGCTTTTTGTTTAGCTCAAGTTGTCGGTTTTAGGCCATGGTGCATTTATTTGTCTTGGTGCTGTGAAGTCAATCTGGGTGCTGTCATTTTTAGCAATCCATAAATGTGAAATAAACTTGCTCCTTTTCACTCCAACGTTGAGTGATGGTGTATGGAAAGTGTATGAAACTGCTTATTTTGTGGCCATTTATCAGCTAGATCATCCTGGGTGAGATGCCAGATTGATAATGTCGTAATGAAAAGTGCCTATGGCACTTCTAATCCGAGGGGTGAATGGCAATTGGATTTGTACCAGGTTGGCGTCCATTATCTTTGTTTGCATCTCTAAAATAAAAATGTTTTATGGAAAAATTATACCAGCTGAGCCTCTCCCTCTCTCTCTAAAAATTAATTCTCTGACATGCAGAATATGGCAAATCGTCTGTCAAAGGATGATCCTCCCTTTTGCTTTCCCATTATCTCTGTCTTTTATTATAATTCAGGAATTTTATTTATTTCATATTATCATAAAAAAAAAATGCATTAAAGTGCATTAAATGCCCCAAACTGTTATGAAATGTTGCATGCAAGTGGCAATGAAAAACAACATACCAAAAGTACACTATATGGAAAACAGTAATGGGACACCTACACATTACACCTAATGGAGCTTTTATGACATCCCATTTTAAATCCATAGGCATTTATATTGAGTTGGTTGATTTAACAGCTTCCACTCTTCTGGGAAGGCTTTCTTCAAGATTTTGGAGTGTGTCTCTGGAATTTTTGTCTATTCTTCCAGAAGAACATTGGTGAGGTCGGAAAACTGATTTTGGACATTAATTTGAACACAATCTCTGTTCTAGTTCACCCCAAAGGTGTTCAATAGGGTTACAGTCAGGGTTCTGTGCGAGCCATTCAAGTTCCACACCAAACTCATCCAACCATGCTTTTATGGACCTTGGTTTGTGCACTGGGGCACAGTCATGCTGGAACAGATAAGGGCCTTCCCCAAACGGTTACCACAAAGTTGAAAGCATAGAATCTTCCAAAATGTCTTGGTAAGCTGAGGCATTAACATTTCCCTTCAGTGGAACTATGGGGCCTAGGCCAACCCCAGAAAAACCACCCCATAGCATTATCCCTCCTTCACCAAACTTTAAAGTTGGCACAATGTCGCTAGGCAGGAAACATTCTCCTGGCATTTGTGTAGCCCAATACTGCTGTCCATTTAGTGCATTTTCTAGAAATTCAAAAACATTTTCTTATTCAACCACTTGGCACAGGGTGTATGCAATAACCTGCTGTTTGTAAATTGATGGACAGTCGCAAAAATGTAGTAGATACACTTGTGTCCACAAGCTTGAAGAATACAGCCTAGAACCACAGCAGCAAGTTTTTGCTTGTAAAATGCTTCGTTTGCTTTTCTAACTGATTAAATGCTTGCATTTTTCTTGTTCCCTTGAAGAGTTATCCATTACGGGGGCTTTTGATGGCTGTAGATTTGCACCAGAGCAGGTGTTCTTTTTTTGCTAGATCAGTTTACACAGTTTAGGGCTGAACTAAGAATTGTAAAATAGTTTAGTTCCTAAATTATTAAATGTACCATGTTCTTAAACTGTTGTACATACTTTTTTAAATTATGAAAAGTTCCTGCTCATCAAATTGGTTTCTCAGAAATGTTACAGTCATTACAACAGGGCATTTAGAGGTTTAAATTTAGATTACCCAATAGCCAAACTGTGACCAGGTGAAGCGCCTCACAGCTTGGGGATGTCTGTAACTGTCTGTAACAGACTGTAATGTGGGAGAGATGTTATTTGATAGTTGAATGTTTACAAACAACAGTTCAAACTTGTTAGGCAGGGAATATATTCTTTACAAAAACAGCCAAACCCTCCTTTCATGTACCTACACAAATAACTACAAATATAAATGTCTAAGCTTGTGGCAGATGTTCCAAACCAGTATTCTGAGAAAGCCATTACATAATATCAGCTTGTGTGTGCTGGTGCTTTTAGCTCATTATATTTATGTTCAAATGAATAAAGAATAACATTGCCCTTCCTTATTGGCACCTGTGATAAAGGAGCAGGCTGTTGCAAAATGTCATTGCAGTTAATTAGCTTGGTTTGGACTTGTTTTCTGCTTGATCTGAAATGTATCTAATATTCAATTATGCTTGTATTGTTTAAAAAAAGTTATTATTTAGGAAATGTATATTCCTATTTTTAATGACATGTACAGCATGTCATTATTCCCGTCCCCTGAGGAAATGATTAATAAAAGTGTCTTACCATTGATTGATTGATACACTACCATCTTTGAGTATTGGGAGGGTCATGTAAAAGTTGCTATATCCCGTAGACTACAAGCATTTGAATATATGATTAAATTATGAATATGAGTTTCTGGATAGATGAGTGAATGTTTCTAAAAGTGTTTGGAAGGCAAAGTTGTTTTGAAAAGAAGGAACTGCAGATGATACAAAGAATACCACCTCATCTTTGAAGTATGTAGTGTCATTGCATGGCTGGCTCTGGAACAAGGCTAATTATCTTTATTGGTGATGATGGCAGCAGCAGAATGAATGTGCAGAAGCATCTTAGCTACCAATGTACAAATGCCTCCAGACAACATGTCACAAGGTAACAGGCCCCAAAACACGCTACCAACTAAAGCAAAGAAATTGCTATTATTATTAGTTTGTTAAACTATGCGTCTGTTAAAATTCCCAGAAATATCTGCACGTTTGCCTCTTATTAATAGTTTTATCGTATTTTCATATGCCTGAAAATGTACATTTGGACTATTTTCTTACTACACTTGTACAGAGTATGGTATATTTCTGTATAGAAAATATACACAAATGAAATAAGGCGAAAGGTTACTGACCACCATAGGTGAGGCAATAGCTATAAAAAGGATTTACTTGCCTAAAAAGGCCATCTCTACTATTATAGCAACGAATAAGAAGTTTAAATCAACTGGAGTTGTTATGAACCTACATTGTAGTGGTCCCATACTTTGCCTCCATACACACTGAGGATGATGGTTTAGGTTCCATGTACCACAACTGAAGAATTGCAGAAGTTGGTTGAAAGGTTGGGTCACCATGTCTCCTAAACTACAACTAGATGCTACCTCTATGCCAACAAGCTATGTGGACATCTTGAACGCATCAACTCTAATAAAGGACAAAACTGACAGTGCCTGGACTTTGCTGCACTTTATTATAACTGAGTTCTAGGTGGGATTGGTATTAAAAAAAGGATGGTTTTGCTGAAAACTTTCCCACTTTAAAGTATGGGGGGTGTGTGTCTGTTTTGCTTTCAAACTCCTTGTTATGATAAATGGCGTCATTGACTCAATCAAGTAACTGAGGTTTTAGAGTGAAATTCAATTTGATGAATGTTCCTTATATCCCTTGTGATCTCCTACCTTATGAAACCTACCGTATTTTCCGCACTATAAGGCGCACCGGATTATAAGGCGCACCTTCAATGAATGACCAATTTTAGAAAATGTTTCATATATAGGGCGCACCGGATTATAAGGCGCATAAGATATTGCAGTCAAACGTTTGACTGGGTTTGCGTTATGCATCCACTAGATGTGCTAAAGGGAATGTCAACAAAACAGTCAGATAAAGTCAAACTTTATTAAGCGTTCTGACAACTCCGTTCAATCCCATGGTAACGTTGTTCATATGTTAATGTGCATATTAATATTATCTCCCAGCCTTGCTCACTCTTCTCCCAAATTCAGTAAACACGTAGTAAAAGAAACAGTCTGATACCACTAAATCAAACGTTAGTGCATAACTCAGGGGAACTTTTCCCTAATTCAGTAAACACGTACCGTAGTAAAAGAAACGTTAGTGCATACTCAACATTGTTCAGTTACATATAAAACGTAAAGCTCAATTTTTTGCAGTTCATTCCCCGTCCACGAATCCCTCGAATTCTTCTTCAGTGTCCGAATTGAACAGTTGGGCGACTACGGCATCCAACCTGCCCCGCTTCCTCTCGTCATTATCCGAGTCAGTTTCGCTGCTGTTGCCTGGCAGTTCAGAGATTATTCCTGCCTTCTGTAGAATTCAAACTACTTCCCCCGAGTCCTGAATCAGAGAATGTCCACACGGTCAGCTATTTCCAAAGTAAACGCCTTTTATTACAGATATATCTGGAGATCGTTCCCCAAAATACAGCTAGGAAGATCTGAAGTCCGTTCACATCGGACATATTTAATGTAGCCTATTCCCCCCTCAGTCATTGTATCGAATTTGATGAGCGCGCTTCCTGGGTGGGCGTGTCCCGTCCTGCAGCCCCCATCTCCATCTGTGGGGCCCTCTGATGGCCTTGGAGGCCGACGAAGAAGACAGTTGAGGGGGGTAGGCTGGCGCCAGTAGATCCGACCATGGCTAGCTCGTTTCCATCCTCCTCGTTGTTGGCATCTGTGGGTCCAGCTAAAAAAGGCAATAAACCTGTCCTCCTATACATGCTATGTCCTTGCCTCTAATCTCTTGATTTATAGTCCTACCTCTGGAATGTACTTATTAACATTTACGACCTTCAGCTGGCTAATTTCAGAGTATACGCCCTACTGGCACAGTTGCTTCTACTAGCACACACACATCTAATATCTAATCATAACTAAAATAATCCACACTTCGTGAAAGCTCGGATCACAGTTGAGACTGATATATCAGCCCAGGCATCCACGATCCATTGGCAGATAGTGTCGTAAATCACCCGGCGCTGTCTCCCCGTCTTGGTGAACGCAGCTTGCAGTCTAGGTTTGAAGGCCTTGTTGACACCAATATCTAGCGGCTGGAGTTCTTTAGTTAATCCACCCGGAATGACGGCAAGCTCCGATCCAGATCCATATATAAGGCGCTCAGGATTATAAGGCGCACTGTAGTTTTTTTTGAAAATTAAAGGCTTTTAAGTGCGCCTTATAGTGTGGAAAATACGGTAATAGGAGAAAGGTCACTGCTGTTATAAATTGTATTTGGAAAGTATTCACACATTTCCTTTTTGCATATTTGTTACCCATTATGTTATTCCAAATTACAGGCAATTTATTACAACATATACAACATATATGTGCTTGGAGGAATACATATTCACCAGCCAACAACTATGCGTATGTTTGCAAGCGTCTGACCCTGCATGAGAATTCTCTTGAATGCGACTTGGCAAAGCAACTCTGTCCTACGCTAAACCCATCAACTCTGAGGCTGATAAAGTTTGACCTCAAAACTAAACCATTCATTTCACGGAGTTCTTACCACACAAACGCTGAAGCACAGTTGCTTCAAGGGGAAAGATGTTTGCTTTGTTTTGGTTTCCATTGAAAATGTCCGCTCTTAGGAGGCTTATGAAGGAAGCGTTAATATTCCAGATAATAACCATTTTTGAGTACATGTTGTGTGTCCTTGGAGAGAAGTGTTTTTCTACATCTAACCCTTGTCTCCCGTCCCCCAGGTTGTCCCCACAGTCTGCTGAACAAGGCCACTCTGACTCTAGTCACCATCAGTATGTGTGTCCTGGCTGTGGTTTATGGCTCACAGCTTTCCTGTTCTCTAACCGTCAAGGTTACCCTCCATGTGCCCGAACACTTTGTAGCAGACGGTCAGTATGCTCGTCTAAATACTCTTTCCCGATGTTGTTCTCTACCACTTCCTGTGTAATTGTTCTCCCCATCTGCCCCTCACTTAATTAGGCTGGAACAACACATATTCTAATTTTTTAAATGCAGTTTTCTGGAAACATTGTCCATTCAAGCCCTATAGCTACTATCGGATTAATGTACAAGACAATTCATACAGTTTCCAGAGACGAGTACAAACATGGGAGTTCCCTGTTTATTGGGCGGCAGTTGTCTAGATTCCAGGACTTGATGTTAGGCCAGGACTTATAAAAAGAAGGGGAAAGGATAGAGGAGAGTGATTATGAAAAGCCCAAGGAATTTAATTATTATCTCCTAAATGCTTTCATCTGACACATCAGCAGAACAGTACAGGTATTCTGGCCACTGAGGCTTCAGCCAATCTATCCACAGAAAGTTGTTGATATTACTTGGGAGAAGTGCGCTCCTGGGAACTCATTTATCAACGTTGGAACTTGGCCATGTCTTGGGAAGCACTTAACAAGTCCCTTGACTGAGTCTTGGGATTTAGGGTGGCTGATTGGGAATAGGCCAGACTACCTTATTTGCTATTCCATGGTGCGTTTGATGTTTGTTCGTTTTTACAACCAATTTCATGATGCCTTATTGTCATTGATGGCCTCTAGTATCAGAACATGTAAACCAACCCCAGATTATTCATATTTAGATAAAAGTGTTTTCTTTTTAGTGAATGCTTTAGTTTGTTGTCAGTAAACACAGGGTTTGCCTGTATTGCCAACTAACTCTGATGTTGTTTAAATGACCCAAATAAAAAATGTCCAAGTATTTAGGATTATTTATGTATTTTATCTCTGTCAGCGGTGGGGTCCTATAATTAAAAGAAAGAAGGCATAACTTAGATATGGTGGAACCGGATTTTGACCCGTTCATTTATTCCAAAGAATCTATTAATTAATTAAACTGATTAATTTAATTGTCAAAATATGGTATGCAATTGCATTTCAAGTATTGAAGATGGTTACTCTGAGGTTTGAGCTTTTGCAAGAGTGAATATGCATGCTGAGATGAGATAAAAGCAAGAGGGCATTTCCACAATCCACTCTGACTTATATACCCAAAACTAAAGTTGTGGGAGTTGGATAGCTAACTTAAGGAAAAATCTGAAGAATAGTGCCCCTTATTAACAATGGACACATTCTCATCTATGCTTCCTGGCACCATATCATAAGACAGTGGCCTACTCATGGGCCAATATAGGGCCGCTAAGCCATTGCCTATGCTTTCTAACTGGACAGATTAATATCCCTGAAGTTTATATGACTTGGTGTTATACTGTGAATATTCCCTACATCCCCAAATTTTTTGGGAGCAGTGTATGTTGTTAAAGCAACCTGCTCAAGCATGTTGTAGAACAAAGCAACATGCCAGTAGCGAGATCCTCCTTTTATTTAGTAGGCTATTGTCATGTTTTTAAATTCCAAAACATCCACACTGACCTATGGAATAGAAATGTACTTTGTATATTACTGTTGGATGCGTGTTGCATTGGGCATAAAAAAATACTACGACTTTGAAATAGAACGTTTATGCTTTTTCATTATGGCATATTGTGTTTAGTTTGAAAACAAAAAGTTATCTATAACATTTCAGAATGTTCAAAAAGCAAGCCAACTCCAGTGCCTACAGTACACGGCACGCCAAACTCTGCATTAACACATGCTATGTATACTTGTTTGTCAATTTTCTATAGATTTTGTGACAATTCAATGTGTCTACCTGCATAGCAAAGGTGATTCTGCATTTGATATTGATGGTCCTGTAATAAAAACAATAGTTAAGTATAATCTGCTGTGAAGAAAAGTGATGAGTATAGTGTGTTCTCCTGTTTTTGTTTTTGGTTGCAGGAAGCAGTTTTGTGGTGAGCGTGGGCAGCTTCCTGGATGTGTCTAACTGGCTGAACCCTGCCAAGCTATCCCTTTATTACCAGACAAACTCCTCCACCCAATGGGTCAGGGACTACTGTGGTCAGAGGACCACTGAACCCTGTGAACAGTTGTGTGACCAGGAGACAGGTTAGTAACAGCTACTCAAATGGGGAGACACAATGTAGTGACGAACATAATGAAAATATATGCACTCAATAGTTGCTCTGGTTAAGAGTCACCTTAACGATTTAAATGAAAATGTAAATAAGTCGCTTTATAAAGTAAATTTAGAACATAAAGAGTATTAATGTTTATCATGAAACCGGCTGTTATCTGCACTGTCAAAGGTAAGAAAACCACCCACCAAAGTGATATGCGATCTAAAATCTGCGAGACTGATGATTAGCTGCAGAGAGGATCATCTGTTTGCTTTGGGTTTCAGCTCAAATCCCAGGCTTATGGGATTTTTGAATTGTGAGAAATTTCTATTTAAAAAAAATGAAATGTCAACCATTGTTGAGTAGTGAGATGTATTCATGTTCTTGAAGCATACCGACAAACAGCTTGTTCTGAAACCCCCACAGATGTGCAGATGCATTTATTTTATATGATAATGTGTACCCTGTTTTTCAGTTTAGAT
Source organism: Novumbra hubbsi (assembly GCA_016801125.1). Taxonomy (NCBI): domain Eukaryota; kingdom Metazoa; phylum Chordata; class Actinopteri; order Esociformes; family Umbridae; genus Novumbra; species Novumbra hubbsi. Next base: position 273,867 of record JACXGK010000015.1, read on the forward strand.
TCTTGTTGACTTTACTAATAAGTACTTAAGTGCATGTCCCACCTAGTTAAAGAAGTATGGTTAAATATGTGGTGAGCTACTAGTAGCTTACACTCGACTTGTTGGAGGATATCCTGGTGTGCAGGATATTACCCTACTTTCCACACTTCACATTATAAACTCAATGAGCATTTAGCAAAGCGATGGGCCCAGAGTGCTGACATTAGACTTGGTGTCTGATACCTCCAGACGTTAAATTGGGCCAGGGCCCAGTTTTGACACATCTGGTCCACACAAACACCATTGACAGTGAGAAATGGCCACCATGATCAGTTTCATCCTGGTATATGGAGAATGACCGCCATAAAGATTAAAGATACCCATGAAAACCAATAGCTCTACTCATATGAAAGTTAAAGGTCCAGTCAACTCTTACCAATGCAGGGAATCAATGTCTGTGATTTTTCTAGACAGGATCATATTTACCTGTGTACGTAGAGCAATGTTGCAGACCAGTTTTAAGTTCATTCAACATTGTAAGCTTACTATTGTGATATATTCCATTAGCCTTATTTAATGATTCAGCATATAGCTCCACTAAACTACATTGATATGTTTAAATGGGGAACAAAAGGTGTGCATACCCAATGCCTGCTTAAAACCATGGTATATGCTAATGCCAAAAAGTGTTCATACCCAATGCCTGCTTCAAATCATGGGTATATGCTAATGACAAAAAGTGTTCATACCCAATGCCTGCTTCAAATCATGGGTATATGCTAATGCCAAAAAGTGTGCATACCCAATGCCTGCTTAAAACCATGGTATATGCT
>JACXGK010000016.1:0-14272 GCA_016801125.1 Novumbra hubbsi
GGGGGGGGGGGGGGGGGGGGGGGGGGGGGGGGGGGTGCTCTCAAAGACTTGCCTAATCTCGACTGATTGGTCCGCATCATCGGTTAGCTATGACAACAGTTGTATCTATTCTGGATAAGACCGGTTGCCATGGTGGTGCTTGGGCTCGGCTACACAACAGCCGAGTCAGGCCAGCGTTTAACCTTTTTCTAGGGGCCGATAGAGACTATTACCGTGTTGTCTTGGCAACATTGGCACCCGCTGGTAAGGGCAGCACGCTTCCCGGTTTTCCAAACGCATAGTCTCGTATGGAATCTGAATACCTTGACTCAGTCACTTGCCAGGAGGTCCTGTCCCTTTTGCTTCTTATGTTTCCATTCACGACCTCCTTTTCTCCATAATGCACCCACACACACGCACACACACACACCATAACCAATGACCCCCCTCTTATAGCCTGGTAATCTTAAATAGGTTTCACATGAGGCTGTGGTCAGGCCCTGTTTCTCTTGGCTGTTTGCTATTACTGGAGACTCTTCCTCTTGGCCTCGTTGGAGGATGAAACGTTTTATTTCTGGTCGGGGCTTCGAGCTCCACGCCGTTTGATTTATACATCGTTTAATTTCCTCTCTGAAAAATCGGATGCAGCGAGAACCGCTTTTTTTTCCGAAAGGGGGAGTCAATGTTTTTTTTTTTCTGTTGTTGGCCTGAGAACGCCTCCGCGTGCCAAGATCATCACCGGTATTAGATGTCCGCCTGATTAGACGACGCGCCATGGCAACGTGTGGTGTGGGTGCTGGACGAATGCAGACCGACAGGAGGTTTATCCCCAGTGTCGCAGCTGTAAATGTAGGTGTGTGCGTGGGGGGGGCAGGGGACTGGATGTGGGCTCCTGAGGACTCGGGGGTAGATTGACAGGAAACACCCGCCTGGCCTTGTGGATCTGCAGCAGGCGGCCACCAAACCGGGCCCTTGTACAGGCGTCTCGGTACGTGACTGAGGCGCTCCTCTGAAGGAGGAGGCAACGGCTCATTGGGCGGATTCCTCCCAGGCCTGCTGATACGTGCCAACAGTTGATACCAGTTTGCACAACTGACATTAAATATCCGTGTCTGAGTGTCAGTCAGGTGTTACTATATTACACGGCCTGAATTCGGATGTGTACAGCTCTCACACACACACAGAGCCAGTGCTAAGCGGAGCAGTGAAGCAGGTGCCGTAGCGTGACGTATCCAGGGCTTGTGATGTACGCCGCTAACGACACTGAGAGTGGGGAAGGGAAGAGCTGTGTGTATCCCGACGCTGATGTCACCCCGTTGAGACGGTTTCTCAGAACAGCACCGAGCCCCTCTCTGCATACGGGGATAAAAAGACGAGCATAGGCATCTCTGGCTTGATGCACCAGGATAAAGACTGAGCGTAACTATTCAAGCCCAAGATCCAAATTGCTTTGCCTGCTTTTCCTAATAAAATGACCAACAAAGAACAGAACTAAATTGACTACCAACCTGTGACAACATATAATTATGGTCTCTGAGGGCTTTTTCCTCTCTAAAATCTGCTGACAAACGCGAAGTGGTCTATTCGGTCATTTCTTTGGAGTAAGTTTCCGGGGGGTTTCCGTTTGCAAGTGGGGTTTTGTTTGCGATGAAGAAAATGGGAGATGCAGGGTAGAAACAAGGACGCGGTGAGGTTGTGGTGAGGTTATAATGAGGCTGTGGTGAGGATGTAATGTGGACTTTTTGAGGTCATGGTAAAGGCTTAATGAGGATGTAATGAGGGTGTGATGAGAGTGTGGTGAGGACGTGGTGAGGATGTAATTAGGGCGTGGTGGGGTTGTAATGAGGCCTTAAAGAGGACCTAATGAGGATGTGGTGAGAGCGTGGTAAGGATGTAATGAGGCTGTGGTGAGGATGTAATGAGGCTGTGGTGAGGATGTAATGTGGATGTGGTAAAGGCGTAATGAGGGTGTGGTGAGAGCGTGGTGAGGATGTAATTAGGGCGTGGTGGGGTTGTAATGAGGCCTTGAAGAGGACCTAATGAGGATGTGGTGAGAGCGTGGTAAGGATGTAATGAGGCTGTGGTGAGGATGTAATGAGGCTGTGGTGAGGATGTAATGAAGCTGTGGTGAGGATGTAATGAGGCTGTGGTGAGGATGTAATAAGGGTGTGGTGAGGATGTAATGAGGGCGTGGTGAGGCCTCAACCAGGCAAATATGTATCCATCTCTTTTCCAGTGGCTAAATCCCTGCGGTTTGGAGCCACTAATGACGTGTTATTTCTGACCGGCCGCGAGGCCCTGCATCTCTCTTCACAGAGGAGTTACATGTTTGGTACTCAAAGATAACTGCCGCAAGCTTGTATGCAAATGTCTTGGGCCCTCGCAAGGTCTGTCACATGGTGAGACTGCAACTACAGTAAGACAACCACTGTTTAATCAGAAATAAATATCTGTGTGCGGAAACCAAAGTGTACTTGAACATCTTTATGAAAGATCTTACAGAGATGTACAGAAATTGTTTAATCATCTTCTGGCCTTATGGGCACTAGTGATTGTTAGAGGACATAGAACACCATGCTTGGGCTTACGTTGTATCAGGTATTCTTTACAGTTGTATGTTTTCATAGACCTGTTCTTAAATCTGTTCCTAAATCTGTACTTTACACCACTGCAAAGTCCAAAACTCTTTCTTCGTTTGCTTTTACTGTGTGAGGGCTGTTGTGGCATCACCCACCAGCCAGGTCCTTAAACTGCTCACCCACATCTCCAGTTAATGGCTACTGCAATGCATCACTTTAGTCCCTCCATATATTTAAGTGATTGCTGACATAATTTATGAAGGGAATGAAAAATAAAGTCTCCGCTGCAATAAAAACCCTGATCCATAATTTAGCCTGGGCTGCCACAGACGCCTCCATTTGCAGCCTTTTCACCTCCCTCTCTCTCCCCCCTCTCTCTTGAGCGGGGGGCCCAACTTTAAGGGGTTGTGTTTTGGCTCCGGGGCTGGAATGCCATCACGTTTACAAACAAACTGCCTTTTGCTCACCCTGTTTGCCTTTGTGGCTTTTCAAAGCGCACATGGTAAACACGCAAGCATGAAAAACACTGGCGTGTTTTGCTCCATGTAGAGACCCCTCCTAAATGAGAAAGATGAATACATCAGTGTGCGCTGCAATTGCTTCAGTATATGGCATTGAGACATTAGGCCCTAGATGTGTCCCTTAAGCCAGAACAAAGTAAAGACATTGTCGTGAATGACAGACGTTGCGTCTGTGTTTTAGCACACGTTACAAGGGGTACCTGAATCGTGTTATCATTATATATTGCCCCCCCCCCCACCCTTAATTAAAGCCTGAGTTGCCTCCATTGTTTCAAATCACCGCTGTCAACAAACTTAACTATTTGAATAATGGGGAACCCCCCAAACATCGATTTTAACTCATTAGTCCTTGGCTCAGTTTACAGTGTCTGAATGGTTGTCGTTGGGCCGGCACACAACAGCAATACCGTAATTCCTGCCTAGCACCTGCCTCAGACCAAGCCGTATACAACCCACGTGCCTCCTATAAGGCACGCACACCCCTCCAACTCGCCCTCCTGCTGTCTTAAGATGTGAACCCTCCCGCCCCTGTCAAGTATGTCCGGTCACCGTCCCTCCACGAGAGCGCAGCCTTTGAGCCCGGAGGTGACCGCCACTGCCTCCCGGTGCAACTCAAGCGTTGTCCGGCTCCACGGTGAAGTTGGACTGGCGGAAACGGGAGCAGCACTCACAGGTCTTTAGTGGGTCGTCTGAGAGGTTGGCTGATGGCCAAAGTGGATACTAATGGGTTATTACCATACCAGACTAAATATGTGACCCTGGTGGAGGCCTGTACCACAACTAATCTGTCAAAACCGGCCAGAGCCCTGACAGTACTGCCTCTCACAAACACAGAAACACGTTGGTGACGTGGTTAAGCGGTTATTTTGGTACTGATTCTCTTTAACGACAATGAAGAGGAAAACGTTTTGGCGTCTTCAACCCAAACCGCCTTCTTCTTTTCTAAACCTGAGATCATTTTTTTGTGGTTCTCCTCATAATGGTTAAGATTAGGATTTGAGATCCAATATTTGCACCTTTCGCCAACTCTTATCCTGCAATGTAAATAGTCTCCTGGCATCTTCTGTCCCACGAATGAGCTGAAGCGTAACAAGCTATTTTTTTCTTTATTCGGCCATTACAGTGAAGTGTTTGTTCCTCCCACTTTTTTGGACTCTTAGTTCTTATACTCCTTACTTATTGGGCGCTTTGCCCTTCGTGAAATGGGAGAGGAATATAACAAGGAAAAAGGTCAACTGAGATCTGTAATCTACAGCTCTAGTGCTGGTGTAATTATTCTCCGACTGTTTCAGATTCGCTGCTCTCGGCCTGTATTCTCAAAGCACTAGCAGATATAATCTAGAATCAAGTCCAGCCAAGACAGTTGTACATTTATTTTATTTGAAATATGATCATAAAAAGCAGAACTGTTCTTTAAACTCCAAGCCTGAGGAATTTTGTTATCAAATGGTTGGTGGAAAGATAGTTCTGAAATGCAGTGGTGCTGCAGACTTTTTGACCAGCCCAATGCAGTGAGATGTTCCCATATGCTGTCGGTCTAATCTTCACCAAAAATGGATGCCTTTGTGACTTGTGGGTTCCCCTTGCGTGGAGGGAGGTTGGGGTGTCAATAAACCTCTCTCGCCCCCAACCGCACACCCAGACCTTATTCAATCATTTCTATGTGAATTATGCAACGGTGACGCGACCGCAACTTGGGGAATATTCTGCACATTCCTGGGGAGTGAGTCATTGCCAGTGATGGCTGATAAACGCCAGAAGCCCTTTTACCAGACACGCCGTCCCGTCCTCCAGGGCTAGTGATCTGTTCTACGGCAAGACCTACGGACAACGACTTAGGCAATCCACCGCGCTCGTAGCTCCAACTGAATCAACCTGTATTTTCCAGTGACTTAGTTGCAGGATATGCATTGTCCGGTTGCTGAACACTGAGAAATGCAAGGAATGTCACCGCTGTGTCGGCTAAGCACGCGGGTGCAGAATTTGTCGATTTTATGATGCTTGCAATTAACCAGAATGAATGGCCCTCACAAATCAAATGGTGTAATTTCATACAAAGCGATTCTTATGTGTTTAATACAGCTTGTAAATTCAATCTAAAATGTATATGTATAAATTAGTGCGATTCCATTTGTAATGATTTGTTCTAACCTGCTTTTATAGAGCTTCAAAATTGGCCTTCTCGCCACGGCCGTGTAGACTAGTGGCTGTGCAGACTCACGTGATGTTAAGTGGTTAAGATGTGGCCGTCTGACAGCCCTATCTGTATCTGTTTCCTGTTGCAGATAACGGCAGTATGCAGAGAGGCTGCCCTGCTGGCCCTGCAAGAGGACATCAAAGCACAGTTCATCATGGGCAGACACTTTGAAAGCGCCCTGAACTCCGTGAAGCCTCGTGTACCAGACTCTCTCATTCAGACATATGTCAACTATCAACAGCAACGTGGCCTGCGCTTCTTCTGACATCGCGCAGGAAACAAATCCAAAGCAAAAGTTGCCAAGGTCTATTAAGAAACGCGACATGTTTTGAGGGGCAGCATCTTGTTTCTATAAATGCATTTATTCACTGGAGCCGCGAGGGTATCCAATTGGACCTTGCATTACTCAGCAAGGGGAAACCGTGTAGCCCATGTGATTTAATCAATGAATAGGCTACTGTGTAATGTGCTCAGTAAAACCACGTTGTCGCCCTAAATAACCATTCAAATCTTGCAAACGTGAGCATTGAAATGTAATATTCGGCTGTAATGTAATAAATGGTTAGCAAAGAGCGTTTGGTTAAGATTTTTATTTTGTCGTCATAATACAAATATATTACAAAATTATGCAAAAACAACGTTCACTACTCCAATTAATAAAAATGTCACAAAACGCTAAAAGCGCAACGAATGTTTGCATGGAGTATATGCTTTTATTTATGTGTGTTTACAGATTGGTTTTTATCCTAAGCGATATGCTACATCCAGCTGGAGAAAACACGCACAAACCGTATATTAAGTCTGCATTAAGGGAGAAAACACGCACAAATCGTATATTAAGTCTGCATTAAGGGAAAACCTAATAATTTCTGTAATACTAACATGTCCGATCCTTCTTCGTATCTGGCCACTATGAAGAGATCCAAATTAATCGATTGGGAATTAACCGCAATTTGCTTTATTATTGCATTTAATGCTTCCAAAATAGCCTTCCTGAAAAGAAAGAAAAAGCCAATCCAGCCCAAACATCAGAGACGCTAACAAATGCATTTGTTAGTCCGTTAAATTTGGATGCTTCGCGGAATTTGCTGACCCGAGATGGTATTGAGGTCATTCATCTATTGATTTTCCATTTGAATAGGATAAATTGACTTTGTATTGAACTTCCTTTTCTCATGGATCCGGATGTAGCGCATCCGCGACACCAATCAAACCAGACAGTCAAGAACAGAGAAGAGGCGGCGGGTGGGGGGAATCTTTCCCCTCGCTCGCAGGGTGACTTTATCTTAAGGTCGTACAGTAGAGAAATAAAACGACCGTTTTCCTAATATGTGATTTTCTATTAGACAATCTTGTAATGGTACTTGATTTAAGATTAAAGAAGTAGTCCAACAGTACTTCATATTTAGCCTAAGATATTTTATGATATGTCTTTAATTGTCTGCGCAATTGCAATGTCTAGCTTTCGACGTGAAATGATAGGATCCCGGGGAATTAATTATCTAAAAACAACAATACCAAAAACTACGACTGTTGCCAGTTTGCCACTGTTCTGTAGTTGGCCTGTAACCATAAGAACGGAAACGAGGATCTGCGTATTTAAACCGGTCTACCTTAATTACAGCACACAACTATATTGCCCAGCCTCCCACATCTGCCCAATGAATTAAGAGCGGATGCGATGTATCCTTTTTCAGTGGAGTGAATGGCCAATGGGAGTTGGCTTTTCGAGCAAACACTGAGCCCTACATTCTCATTCATTCAGTGCTAGACAGTCTTGCAGTGTTGATGAGAGCACGTCCTCGACTGGCGCTTGCTTTTGAACATTCCGCACAACAACAAAAACGACTATTACTACTAGCAGAATTTAAAGACGGAAAACTATCGGATATTTTTTTCCACATGATTTGTTTATAATGTGAATTAATGTGCATTTGTGAATCATAAATACGTTTTCCCCTGCAAACTCCGCTCCAGGACTATACTGGCGTCTCCTGATCGGCCTGAAGTGCGCAACGTTTATTGGGTGCTTATACTATCAAGAGTGGATTTAACATTTCTGGAAGACTTTGGTGTGTGATGCACTCGATTCTGTGAAGGAATAACGAAACAAGATACAACATCCATATCTGGATTTTATGCAATCGTTTCGAATGTTAAGAGCTAATTAAAATACGCTTGGACAATTTCCTTGGATGGAGTTTTGGCATATTGGTTGATGGATTCGACGTTATGGATGGTTGCAGATAGGTACGTATCTACATATTTCAAATGTCGGATTTGGTCACTCCGTTTTGCTAAAATGTACACTGACTACAACGCATTTCACATCGACGACCTTCCACTGACAGTCTACACACGCGTAGGTTTCCGAACTCTGGAAATATTGGTGCCACATTATGGGCATGGAATCAAATGCGGAGTATCGGCTTCTCGTTAGTTTGTAGAGATGGGTGGCGTTGGAAGTAAGCATCTGGCACTTGAATTTGCACAGTTGGCCTTAGTCTATATTCCACATGGTCGTGTCCTCTAGTCTAGCGTGTAGTCGGTGTAGGCTAGCTTCAGTAGAGCCCGTTCGATTTTCGAAAGGAATTAAAACGGCCATAGTTTGATTGTCAAAAGAGAGAATCGCTCTCACGCGGAAAACAAATACCCATCCCCCACGATAGCCTAGTGTTTTCATTCATAAGGTCGACAGCCCCCCACCCCCTTCTCATTTCGATTCATTTGTAGATTTGAAAGTCTCTGGTTAGGATCACATGGGAAGTCGCTTCGTCAATTAATCCCGACTACACAGAGAAGATCTTACATTTCATCATTAAAAAAGACGTGCATAATTACCTTCCTTATGTAGTGATCAGACCCATTACTCCGCGAGATGCTGTGTATTTTCATGAATTAGAGTAAATACATTATCGCGCCCCGTTAGTAACTTTCACTCAGAATTCCTAACCTCGAGTACAGGTTTACAAATTGATTGTATTCTTGAGTCATGCTGACGGATTATCGTATGTTTTCAAAAAAATATAATACTGACCAGGCTTCTGTTTTCATCGATGTTGAGAACAAAATTAGCTTAGCGAACACTTTGGCCAACGTAAAGTCATTTGTTTATTACATTAACCTGTTGTCGTAGCATATTTGCTTTAACGCGGATGTCAAATGTTCTCAAGAAGCACTATAATTTAAGTATTTGCTTGAAACTATCTACATAAAGTGGCCTAATATTGTGGTTTTTATTTGCGTGTCTTTTTTTAACCCTATTATAATCACATTTCCTTTAAACGTCTTTCGTTTAGTAGGCTAATAGAATAATAAGTGAGGCAGCTCATTTTGTCCTCTTGGTTCCTTCCGTCGCCGTGTCGCATTATAATGTTAACTAGTCATACATATGTAAATGAGGACTGTAAGTATTTGCGCTGAGGTTTGGATGTGTGTGTTGAAGATGGGTTACAAAAAGTCTCATTAGTCTACACTTTAAACGGCTTTCTTCTCCCTGTGCCATATACGTGAAAATGATTTGTAAAAAAAATTAAATAAATCATGGTGGCCTGCTGAAGAGTTTAAATTGATAAATAAAACCTGCAACTCTAAATTGCTTATACTGTTCAATGTTTTGAAGCGGTGTTGGGCAAGTTTTAATCATAAACGTACTTAAGGGCAGTCTTCAAAACGTCCACCTGCAAATGTCTTATTTACCGACACAACCTCCCTGTGTCTTTACTGATGGTCCCTCTTATGTGCATCACTAACTTTTCCCAATTCCCCCCCCCCCCGGCAGGTTTTCCGATGCATGCCAAGTCCACGGTGAATGTCGGATGTGGTGATCACCCCAGATGGAGCTCCAAAGTCAACATGGCCCTGGCGGTTCATTAGTGGTGATCCAGCAGCCTTCCCTGGAGGGCCGGACGAGGTCGGATTACGAGCGGGAGCTCCAGCATGCCGCCATCCTCTCCCTGGACCAAATCAAGGCTATCCGCTCCAGCAACGAGTACACAGAGGGGCCAACGGTGGTCCGGAGGCCCCCGGTGCCCCGCGTGGCCCCCCGGCCCGTCAAGCAGCAGGAGAGAACTCACGAGGTGATGCTTGTCAATGTGAACAACAACTATGAGCCCCGGGCGTCGGTGCCGGCCCACCACGGTGGGAAGGTGGTGGCGGCCGGGGGGCCACAGTACCGGGTGCCGGGCCTCAGCCGCTCCACCAGTACGGGCAGCGCGGCCAGCTCGGGGAGCAACAGCAGCGCCTCCTCCGAGCAGGGACTCCTGGCCCGCTCGCCCCCCTCCCGTCCGGGGGCGGTCCTCCCCCAGCCCCACCACAGAGCGGAGCGCGCTCAGCCCGTTCGGACTCAGCCCAAGGCATCCCCGCCGGCCCCGGAGGTGCCGCTCAAGCCGGCCGGGAAAGGGCCGACTCCGCCCGGCCACCAGTTCATCTGCGAGCGCTGCGGCAAGTGCAAGTGCGCCGACTGCACGGCCCCGCGGACGCTGCCCTCCTGCCTGGCCTGCCACGGCCAGTGCCTGTGCTCGGCGGAGAGCGCCCTGGAGCACGGGACGTGCATGTGCCTGGCCAAGGGCATCTTCTACCACTGCTCCAACGACGACGAGGGGGACTCCTGCGCCGACCACCCCTGCTCCCTGTCCCGCTCCCACTGCTGCTCGCGCTTCCTCTGCATGGGATTAATGTCGGCGCTGTTCCCCTGTCTGCTGTGCTACCCGCCCGTCAGGGGGTGCCTGAAGGCGTGCCAGGGCTGCTACGACCGGGTCAACCGGCCCGGCTGCCGCTGCAAGAACTCCAACACTGTCTATTGCAAGCTGGAGAGCTGGTCCCCGCAGGCCTTGGGGAAACCCTCCTGATCCGGGGTTCGGGTGGCCGCTCCGTCCCCCGAGTGGTTCTGACTTTGGTGGTTGACGATGGTGACAGGACACTGACCGTGTTTATCGAACGTTTGAAAGCGCCTTCCGCCTGCTTTGCTTTCTCCGAATAGGGAATCCTGCTCGGAGTTAAAGCACGGAATATGAAAACCACTTGTCTTTTTTTTGTTTTTGGGTTCTTTTTTTTTTCTTTTTTTTTTTTGCAACAGGACCTTGTTTTTACAGACCAGTGTTTGTCTTAACTGTTTCTTTGTCTCTTCAGCTACTCATTAACACTCATTCATTTATAATTTTCTGTTAGCTAGGCGGAGTTTCCCTGGTGCTTTAAGCTTCAAGTGAGGGCAAGCTCTTACCAAATCTGTGAAGGACTATCTAGCTGAGCAATATGTAGCTGTTACCAGGTATTCATAGCAAACCACGTTTGTTTGATTTCCCCAGTTGCTGCCATTATAAGAGCATGGCTGGGTTTCTGTGTTGCATTATGGGAAGCACACACACCTTATAGTGTTCTGTTAGATGCCCCCCTCCCCACACACATCATTCACATGTGTTCTGGGGTGTTAATCCATTTTATTGTTGTCCTTTTTGTAATGTGTATGCTGAAATCCATCAGAGGAATTCTGGCTATTTTTTAAAAGAGAATGTCTGTTAAAACATTTTTTGTTGTAAAAAAAAAAAAAAAAATATTTATTATGTGAAGCTCTATTATTTTATGATATTTATTGCAAAAGACAGTCTTAAATTTACTCATGTCTGAATATAACAAAATATCAATACTTACTGAAAAATTAAAGGGTGGCACAAGAAAAAACTATGTTAATTTTAATGCAGAAAATATATTAATTAATGAAAATGTTATGCCTTGTGTTTTGTTTATTGTCATTGTGTGGAGTGGTGATCTTTGGTTTTACTGAGACATTTCTCAAGCGGTAAATGGGTTTATATTTGGTACTTGTACAACACATGGTGTATTCCTTAGTTTGGCAACTGAAACAGGATTTAGTATGTGACTGTTCATGTTTGTCTTAACATTTTCATCACAGCAAGGGGATGGGCGCTCATGGGAGAAAGGTTGAACAGCAGGTGATCAACTCAAATTCTAACAACACTGTTCATGTTAAAAACAAATTTACAAGCCTGCTATATCTGGTATATCTGGATTTTCTTTGGCAACTACTTGTAGAACTGCTGGGTACTATTCAAAACTGTTTGTATCAAACAGGCCTCCCATCTGAATGCAGAATGTCCACAAATACTCCTACCGAGTTGCAACACTTAAACTTAATTCAAACCAAGCGGATGTTTCAATCCCTGGTTTTAAACGTTGTCAGATCAGGATGTTCCCAACTCCCAAAAGATGTACTTATTGTAAGACCACAGTACGTCTGTGAAATGAGACACCGTTACGACAACCCAGAGCCACCTGTTCAAAGATCATAAACCCACTATCAATGCCAAGGGTTTATGGCGTGGTTCCTGAAGGGAACAAGGGGCCAGATACTGCCCCATTTGGACGCCTCTTTTTGTCAGTGAATTTATCACTTTGGTAGTTTGCTGACCCCCAGGGGATGACCTTATCACTTCTATAGTCCGTTTGTGTGAAATAGCAGGCCGGTAATAGGAAATGGGGGAGGGGGTCAAACTACGGGTAACTTTCAAGGGGCAGTCTGAAATTATGTGGCCATTTCCCTTTACAGGGAACAGGAAACGCTTGACTTCTGAGGTGAAGGGGTAAAATAACTAGGTGTTGTTAAACCAGCAGAAAGGCTTAGTTTATTTATTGAAAACTAATGGTGGCGTCTTGTGAAAAGCCTTCTAGGCTCTGGCTGGTCCCTGCATTTAGGACTCCGGTTTAATGGAATGAACAAAGCAACCCTTCCAAATGGCTGCTTAGTTCAAAGTGCTTTTTCCTATTTAATTTAGCTAGAATGTACCTTTTGTATCTCACTCTAGTTTGATTTTCTTTTGCCTGGTGTCTTTCAGACTCTCAATTTGAGCAAAATGTTCTCCTGGCTTCTGGGTGATCACAAACAATGGGAGTTTTTTTTTTTCCAAAGTCCTTTTTAGCTCCTTGGCAGAGGAGTGTTCTAAAACTGTATGTAGGAGTCACCCAACCGGAAACAAATGTTTACTTGATATTTTCCAGGCTGTTCCAAGTAAGGAAACATCTTGACTCCTCATTTCCAGGTCTGGTCTTCCAACAACAGTTCATTTAATTCCACCTCCTGACCACCAATCAGAATAAATGCCAAAATAATGTTTCATGTTAATGTTTTTTGGCTCTTTAGTCCAAATATGATACTGCTCAAAGTTATGAGTGTGCTCAAAGGGGTCTGTTAGGGTATCTGTTCAATCTAAGGTCAGCATTTATTTGTCTCAATTTCCCAAAGCCCTTTATTTTGAAGGTCGTCCTTCTGTCCATTCCTACACTCGGCGTGAATGTCAATCTGAGTCACTAAGTAAGTCCATGGCACAGGCGCAGCGAATTGGCTTCCTCGCTCTTGTTCCAGGTAATTTTAGCAGCACCGCACGCCCACAGAAGGCTATTTCGGAGTGTGTAAGGCTTGGCGGCCTTTGACAGCACTGGAAGGCCTTGCGAGTGCAAAGACGCATGACAACTCTCTGAGTCATCACGGTGGAACCCTCGGTCCACAGCTCTGCTGCCGGCAGGGGGGTGACCTTAGTCAGGGCACCGCTACTGAAACTGAAGGTCTTAAACGCTCCGTGCTTGTCCGTCGGCCTCATTTTCAGTTTCCTAACCTCAACAGACCTCTGTTTCCTTAGTGCTAATCTGAATGGAAGTCAGCGGTAGGGAAACTGGGGTGGGGGCAGGACTGGGAGTTTGGTTTTCTGAGGTTGAGCAAACTATATGAGGTTTATGTAGACATGGGAAATGTTTTTTTCTCACTGCGCTTTGCAATAATTTTATAGTCTAAACATCTGATAAAGCAAAACTCCTGCTAAAAGTAGGTCCCTATTTTCAGGCTGCTGGTGACTGGTTAAACACTCAATTGATTTGCAGTCTTTATCATTCGTATGAGCGACGAACCCTGTTAGTTCAGGTGCTGGCACAGCTCGGGTGGAGGTGTTCCATTGGAGTCAAGCTCCTTCGCATTCGCTTATTGGGATCCACCACATGGTCACAACCAATCACACGTTGTCTCTGTGTCCACGCTGTGCCACTGACATGCAAGGCCAAACCCCTCCCAATGTGGCAGGAGAAGTTGGCAATGAGAGGACCAATACATTTGCCAAGTCACTCAGAGGTACCGGCGTGGGACATGAGCTTTGGACACAATGTCTTTCGTTTCCTCTACAGGATTTGTCAGCGTTCAGAAGGCCACTTCCTTCTAGACTTATCGATAAGTGAGAGGTGCCGCTGTATCTCTTTTGTCTTTGAGCTTGCACCTTCTCGCCAAGGGGTGTCTGTGTTCCACTTCTAAAGGCAAACGCAATCAACTGGAAGTGGCAGATTGCAGGTTTGTCTTATAAGGAACCCTGAGGTGAAGATAGCGCTTTCTGATCAAACAATCCAGATTTTTTTCTTAGGCATGAGTCAAAATCTACACCATATTTCATAAAGCACATGAACACCATATTAGATATGTACACGGTTTTTCCTTCAGGTGGGACTGGCCCACGCTGATAAGATCATGTTGCTGCTCTGTTCCTGGAGGGCGGGGTGGAGGGGTCACTCTCTCTACCCCATTCCGGCCCTTTCCTATTTTTCTGGATTTTTCAACCAGGGATAAAAGTGCCTCCTAAACATAAAAAAATATAAAAGCTTAAATCATTCCTTGGAGGCACTGGTCCCTTTCAGAATGTGTGTGTGTGGTGGCCAAGTTGTTCTCTTCCTCTACACCCCACCCCCCCCCATTTCACCCTCTTTTTTCAGATTAGACTACGCATCCAGCCAGATGGTTCCCGTCTGCTGGCTTTTTTCAATTCACTTCCTTTCCTTACAGACAGCCTGCTCCCCTCCCCCGCTTCCTCTCGCTCTCCCCTCCCTCCCCCCCATTCCTCCCTCCCCAACGGCTCCTCTGTTATGCGGCTGGAAATAATCTTTTATTGCCCAGTTGTTCGGAAGTGACCTCCTGCCCTTGATTAGATAGGGCCAAGTCCTATCAC
>JACXGK010000016.1:14372-53828 GCA_016801125.1 Novumbra hubbsi
GGGGGGGGGGGGGGGGGGGGGGGGGGGTTGGAAACCTCCCTGCTCTAGTTAACCTCTCTGCTGCTGGTTTGCCCCTCCCTTTCGTCCTTCCCTCCTTGATGACCCCCTCACTAGGGCCTCACAAATGCTCCCTTTAATCTTTGCTATCAGGGAACCCTTGAGTCAACTGTGAGTGGCCAACAGGTTAACAGCAGTTCAGTGATGGCCGTTTACGTATTTTTCCTTTGATGGGTCTCTACGCGCTTACTTACTTTAATTGATCCGTGTTGTTCCTTGTTAAGGATTCGCATTTCCAAGAAAGCTTGAGCATTGATCGCAGGGATTCCTCATCACGGATCTGCCAGTAGTGGAATTCCAAAAGCCAAGGCACTTCTTCAGGGAATCAAGGTACCCTAAGTTTAAACGGGGCGCCAGACACTAATTGTTCAAAGGACCAGTTATTTTACTAGGTTCCTTTAAAAATCATATCCAGCTCATTGTTTCTCGAATGACATAGGTATTAATGGTGACCCGGCTAATCTGCCCAATTATAGCTTACAATTGTATTTAAAGAAAACAGACGAAGAACCATTACAAAAAGTTGCAGAATAGGTTTGGTGAAATTGTGTGCTTTCATGTTGTGGTAGTTTAAACACAAAACATATTATTTGGCAGCTAGAAGAAATATTACTTGTGGTCAAGCGATATAAGCAGATGCCTTTGAAACAGGCCCATTGCTATTTAGTTTACTTTTCTTTGCCTTTAACACAATATTTACTTCATCAATAAAAGCACAAGATGCTCTCAAAATACAGCATATCTTAAAAATAAATTAATATTTGCGAGTAAATGAAAGCAACCAGCGTGTTGAGCTGACGTCGTTACCTTGCCCCTTCACCACCCCACCAATACATGTTATGTTTGCTAGGCTAGCTATCTTTTACGCAGTGCAGACAAAATGTCTGAACTGGAATGCTCTGTAAATCTACCTAGTGGTAAGCTAAGAGAGTGGTTACGTAGTGGGGAGCCCTTGTACCCCCTTGCAGGGGTTCTGGTGCAAAAAGAGTCCCCCTTTTCCCTCTGAGCTTGGGGGACCCCCAGATCAAAGCTGAGGCTTACAGAAAAGGCTTATCTGTTGTTGGTTTTGGTCTTATACAAAGCACAGGGTTCTAGAAATATATGAGGGAGTTACATGGCAGATCATAGAGTCTTTCTTTTCATCTTTTTATGCTTTTGTTCCTCAAGGGGTTTGAAACAGGTTCCGCTCACTATTTGGTGCCCTTAAGTATATGTTAATAAAATGGCGGAGAGCCTTTCTTCTAGGTGGCCAGGAGGTGAGTAAACCAGAAATAAATGGAGCAACTTCAGAAAACGTGTAAAAAGAATCAACCTGTAGACACTAATGAAGGCTGATTTATCTTCAGGAACTTCTCAGTATTGAGTACCGTTGATATAGGGGCTTGTGTGCAAGGTTACTGTAGGGGCATTTGGGTAAAGCTTCATTTAAACAACGTTTACATTTTCAAATTGATTAACTCCACTGTGTTTGATTGTGGCCTTATGCAAGTGTGGTAACTGAAACAGAAGGGCAACCTTTTATCATGCTTGGAAGTTCTCTCTACAATATGCCACAGCTGTACTAGCATAGAGGTTACAACCCCTTCATAAAAACAGCCATGTCAATTATAGCCAGGACTCCAGTTGGTCAAAATACACTGCCGGATGATTGACACTTCAAACTATGTGTGTGGAGTTCACGGAGCCAGTTGTTAGCCCACCAGCACGACAAGTCCTGTGCATCTCCGCATGGCATTCCAAGACCTGTGTATGTTCTTCATTGGAGATCCTGAGATTTGCATGTGGAACAAACATGTGAAAGGTCTGTGAAGTACCACAGGTTCCCGATTTTCCAGGTAAACACTAAAACATTATTTATGTCAAAATAGAAACCCTAATGCTTATAAACATTATTTGAAGACAGAAATATTAGTAGAACTGTTCAATTGCCAGGGTTAGGGTTTTGATGGCTTTTCATTTATTTTATGTTCATTGTCATAGGTTCCAGTAGGTTTCATGTTTTCCTCTTGTTATCCTTCTCACTTCAAAACATTTAGGACACCAAAGCATGTTTTCTTCTTTTGGTTTTAAACACAGCCAAAGCTTCAGCGCTACTAGAAACAACAGTTTGGAACAACATCAAAGAAGAAAAGTTATTGTTTAGCAGTTCAGCAATTGCAAACGGCCTGGTATGCCAAGGAACACCTCTACAGTAGAAAAGTGAGGAATTCTCCACCTAATGAAGAAAAATAAATAAACCGTCAGACACATCAGGGACACTCCAGAAGGTAGGCGTGTCAATACTATCTGCAGGCTACACTTCAAGATGCAAACCAATAATTAAATTGGGAAAAGTACCTGAAAGAGTAGGGAGAATTCTAGGAGGAAGTATTCTGGATAGCTCAGACATGTATCGAAGGGATGGCAAGAGGAAAAAAATCCACTGCATACCACCACATCTGTACAATGGGGAGGTAGAGGCTTGGACATGTGTATGTATGTCTGTCACTGGAACTAGCTCACTTGTCTTCATTGATGATGTAGCTGCTAAGGAGCCACATTCTGAAGTGCACAGAATCACTGTATCTGTCAAAGAACCCACAATGCCTTCACTCTGGTGACACAGCCAGACCATGACCTGAAACAGTCTGCCAGAGCAACCACAGGTGATTGTCAAGGCCCAAAAAAGGCAAGGTATATTCTGTCCAAGTCAGTCTATGGATGCAAATTAAATTTAACACACTTTTTCATATGTTGAATATGAAACTTGACAACTGAACAACTGAACATAGCTGCAATGCATGCTTTCAATGAAATGATATGTGACCAAATACCAAACATGTGTAGGTTAGAAAATTTGCACATTATATGATTCCTTTTCTTAAATAAAATGAAATAAAATGTGCATGGTAATTACTAGGATGGACACTGTATATCCAGGTCAATACGCCGGTTTCACAGGGCCAAGTTTTAAACCTAACAGGCCTCAAATCTAGCTAACAGTCTGTAAATCACAAAATGAATAACTATGGCAGCAAAAAGTCTTCCCAGACAGGCTCGTTCCCTGCATCTGTTTCAGGGTGCTCTCTGGCAGCTGGGTGGCTTATGTGTGGGTTAGAAGTTCAAAGGAAACTCCAGACACCCTTGCCTTCAAATCTCACACCATCACTCAGGATGAATCAAATGGCAACGATATGGAGAAACAAAAGGAAACCGAGAGAAACAATGAGAGAGAGACGTAAGGGGGGAAAAGTGAAACCAGCTGTTTACGGCGTTGCACCAAAAAACAGGTCTATATCTGAGTCCAACTTTTAACGCAATCAAAGGCCCCATTTGCCTTTACAGGGGTATTACAGATGTTATATGTTGGTCTTTTTGGGGGGGCTGGGAGGGGGGGGTTC
Source organism: Novumbra hubbsi (assembly GCA_016801125.1). Classification (NCBI taxonomy): domain Eukaryota; kingdom Metazoa; phylum Chordata; class Actinopteri; order Esociformes; family Umbridae; genus Novumbra; species Novumbra hubbsi. The sequence continues at coordinate 17,810 of JACXGK010000016.1, forward strand.
ATGAAGCTACACTCACTGATATATCTTTGACATGTAGGTAGCATAGCTTCAGACAACAAAGGGGCCACTGATGTTTTCTTCTCCCTGAGGGAACAGTACAAGCTGGGCCCACATCAAGCCTCTAGTCTGCTTTGGCAGGCTGCACAGGTGCACACTTAAAAGGACCTTTGGTGGACGATTTCTGAGCAGGGGCCACACTGAAACAGCCCCCACGTTATATCTGGTGGTGGTTCGATTGCCTTGGGATTTGGAGATCACAGGGTTTGGAGAGTGCTGTTGCACTGCTACTAGTGACTTGGAGAAATTCCTAATTGAGACTTATGGGTTAGTTTACTTAGGAAATATGGGAAAGACAGTAACAAGTTTACACACACAGTTGGATGGAAATGTCTTCAATGGTTATGCTTTTGGTCAAATTACCTTAATCAGAACTCTACATATTTTATATACATATGACATTTGCATTAATAGCTATACCTATTAATAGCCAAATAATTTTCAAATGTTGGGTTTGTCCACTTTTGCTGAAAACACGTAATGTAGCCATTTTATATATATGTATATATATATATATATATAATCTAATTTTGCCCACTCAGCAGCAAAGCAGCCCCAGACCCTAATGCCACCACTTCCATGCTTTATGGTTGGTGGAGATTTTTCAGTTCAATTACAGTGTTTAGGTTTCACCAAACATTGGGCCCGGCATTATGGCCAGACAGCTCCACCTCCATTGTTGAATTCAATGAGACTTCTATATGAATATTTTGGTCAGCTCTTGGACTGAATTTCATGGGACAACCTTTTCTCTGTAGATTGCCAGTGGTCCACAAATTCTTGGTTTGTAGAAGACCTGTCAAACAGTGGAATAATATAATTTGATTTCCTAGGAATAAGCTTGGCATGTTGTGTTACCACACACCCATATCTATGGACTACTTTCTAGTATGTATGGAAGTAATGGCTGTAATGATTTTTTAAAGTAATTTGCATTAGTTTTGGTGCATCAGGCATTTTATGTTAAAATAGGGGTTTATTACTGTGTTCGATTCATTTTATTTAAAATGGTTGGGTTAATAAAATTCTATTTTCTTTGTGATTTGTTAAATTGGATCACTTTTAATTATGCCACCTTAATAATGTTTAGAATTTAGCTCAAATATCCATGTACAGATATCTAAAACTTCCTAGATGTCCTATATTTTTCACATCACTGTGTAGTTACAGATAAGCCTGCTGCCAAGACCTGTAAAAGGGCTATAAATCATCTCCCTGATTATGGAAAAGGATTTGCATGCTAAAGGTCATTTCCTGCTGACAGGCTTATCAAGGTACAGTATATGTTAATGAGTGAAACTGAACGACAATCCATCAACGTTGATTCAACTAAGGTTCATGCAAAGAAGTGCACTGCAATCGTCAATCTGCTGAAAGGCCCGGAGGTCATGGGTGGGGTTGAAAGTTTAGAGCACTGTTGGTTCTGATGAGTACCCCCCCCCCCCCCGCCATCTGCATGTGAATGAAACCTACTCGTCGACTTCATATCCTCCAGCTCCATGGAGGCCCGTAGTTATAGGAGTGTAAGCTTTGTTGTTTTCATTTGTTTTTCCATCCCCTCCTCCTCTCTTCAGTTCTGATCAAGTCTGCTGGGCTCTTTCAGGAGGGGGAAATGTGCCCGGTGGGAGGACAGGAGGTCTGGGGAGGAGGTGGGGGAGGAGGTGGGGGAGGGCCGGCTGAGACACATTGAGTTTGCTAAGTCGGGCAGAACGCTCGACAGGAAGGAAGGAAGGAAAAAACTCTCCCCTAAGTGCCATTGTTTAGGTGACGTGGCTTTAGTAGCCAGAATGACCGTTTCAGACCGGTGGGGTCCTCTTCAGATGTGACCCATTTCTCAGAAGCAGTTGAAGGCAGAAAAACATTCTCAGGCTAGAGAGGGATATAAGATGGTTTCTGTGATTCTTTCATAATGCCCCTTGGAATACATAATGCATTACAACATCTATTAGACAGAGTCTGTCTAGGTTTTAAATAGCGACTCTTCCCGCTTGGATATACACACACACAAAACTGCACCCATGGCACTGAACACAGAAAATAAAAAATCACCTTTGAATTCAGTCATGGCACTGAACACAGAACAAAATCTTAAGCTGGAACAAATCAGGATTTTCAGACATCTTTTAGCCTCTCTTGAAAAACAAGAATTGGTATTGCCACAGCAAAAGTTGTAATTCCGGGGTAAGGAAAGGAAACAGTTCAACTACCAGATCAAAATAGTTTTAATTACTCAACCTCTTCCAATCCTTTGGGATCTGACTTGGCACGCTGAAACTAGAGAATCTGCATAGACCCCTGGATGACACAAGCGCTATAGATTGATGCATCTCTACATCACACCACATATGGAACAAATGTCCTAGCTTCAGCCCTCCTTTGGACTTTGCTCTCTGACTGAAAATAAGCCAGATACCATTACCTGCTGACTAGGAAGCTCAACAGACCTCATAAAACAGGTGGGCCTTCCAACAGGCTCTCAGACAGGATCCTTTTAGTAGAAGCCAACCAATGAGAATACAGATTGGATCCAATCCTATGGATGTAACGTTTGAGGGGTTGCTTTAAGCAGAACATTTAATTATTTTAAATGAATTAACGTAGCCTTCCTTGGATTAACTTGACATAACCTTCACAGAAACATTTTTGGGAATCTGCACGTTGGCAAATATGTTAGTAATGTGTGGTTTTTCACTGCCTATGCCGTGCCTTTTGTTACATTTCTATGTTTTATGCTTTTCTTTTCTAGTTTTCATGTTTCTATGTTCTGCCTTGTTAGTTCATTGTCTTCACCAGTGTCTCGTTAACCCCTTGTGTGGTCCCCAATTAGGTTCCTACTGGCCCAGTGTTACTTGTTTGGTCGTTGTTGGTGTTACGTTAACGTCTTCAAATTTATTGTTTTTGTGTACCTAGTTTGTGTATTAAAATATCATTTTGGCGTTACCTCTGTGCTTGTGTCCTGCTTCCTGGCATCGTGACAAGTAATGGGTGTGGTTTTGTAACTATGGTTATGCCAGTTGAGTTTATAACATAGGAAGGTGGTCATTTCTGTTAATAATGACTTAAATGGGATTCTGTGCATTGAGCTAGTTGACATATAATTTTATTAATGGTAAATGAGCTGAATAAAATGCTCAGTAACCATTAAAAGAAATACAATTTTATTATATATTGCTTATTTAAAAAGGTACAAGGTAATGCTCATCCCACCATGACCTTCTTTGGAACAATCAATCAAAGGGCATAAGGAGTTTGTATTGGTCATAGCCTCAGCTGGAGATGCTAATGAGAGGTATGGCATACCATAGGTAGGGTGGGAGGGGCTTCCTTCAGTGTCTCCATCTAGTGGTAGAACACAGAAAATAGGATCTATTATAACAGTATGACATGCAAGAGAAGCTTATTTAAAAAAAAAAAAAACTTGTATTTTCTGCGGCATTGTTATTTTCCCTTTTTTGTGTTCCACAATTAGTTGTAGACACTGAGTATGGTTCTTCTGATGCTGAGGGCCTACCCACACCCTGCCATACCCTATCCACACCCAGCCATACCCTACCCACACCCTGCCATACCCTACCCACAACCTGCCACACCCTACCACACCATTCTCCCCTGAATGATATTCCTCATGTCCAATACCAACTTGGTCATTCCCCATTTTGTAATTTGTCTGAAGACTGCCATCGTGGGACGAGACGTTACCTTTTTACTTTGATTTAATGAAGCACAACATTTAGATCTTGCTGGTGCCGTGCCTCTACCTGGTAAGATGTCCAACTTTTCAATTTTTTAACAGTGTCTGATCACAAGCTCTTGTGCTATTATTACGATTGCCTATGCATTGTTGTGTGCAATGATGTGGAAAACAGTTACATACTAACTACACAATAGTTGCATGCGTTGAAGAAGCTAACCTACGGGTGTATCAGTAATACAAACACATTTCCTCCAGTCTTCAATGAAGCAAGAGCATTTGTCTTGACTGAATGGACAGTCTGTATACGCTCCTGATTGCGAGACCATGCAAATCCCTGCCTCGTTCTAATCAAGCTCATTTTCAAGAACGCCCCCAAATTAACGAGAAAGCCATTTCACACATGCTTCCACTCTCCATGCTTTCTGGTTTGCTTAATTTGTACAATTTTGCCTTAATTAGGCTAGGTTTCGGGCTGTAGGGTGCAGGGTAATGTGAAGCATTTTCAGCCAAATTGTAGGCCCAACCGCCTCCTCCGGTTGCTAGGAAGTGGAAGAGCTTCAATTGCAGCCATTTCCTTGTCAGTGTGCTGAGAGGTCTTATTACAGCATTTAGGCTTGGGCAATTGGTGTCATTACTCGCAGCCAACTTCCTCCGCGGGTAATGAAATAGCCGGAGCTATTTGGCTGTATGATTGCAGTTGCCAGGGGTGATGAGTATGGAGGGGATAATTATGGCATGTACTGTGAAGCGGATGTAAGCTAGCTAGGGCTACTGGCTCGGCTGGCGCAACCCTTTGTGACACGTGGTGATACACCGCTGCCGCCGCCACAGGCAGCCAATGAGAAGGTGCCAAAGTGTAGCGTCCCTGGACCGTGACTAATCATGCCAACTCATTGTCACCGGGGTTTGGGTGAACAACGTAATTATTGGGTCTGAAACTATACATTGTCAAGACTACCGAATAACATTCTCCAACTGTAAGGGGAGTCAGTAAAAAGCCCTAAAGGACCCCAGACACCCCAGCATGTGATAGTTGAATGTGTAGAATTGCAGCCTCTAGGCACAATGGGTACGTTTCAATAGCAGGAACTTGGCTTTACATTGGCAGTATTTTGTAACAGCCTAATGACAGAAAAGGATATTAGTGGGAGGGAATTCCAAATGGTAAAGTCTGGCAGCCTAAGACTGATGAGATGTTTGTGTATTCATCCAATGGGTTGTCAGACACACATATTGATGTTTTTAGTTTATAATGAATTAAGGTTGAGGAATCTCTTAAAAATAAGTGTTACTGAAAACAATGGTTGAAATAAGCAGTGATAAACCCCTGAATTAATTTTCCCACAATGAACTGTAGTGAACGTTGCTTAGAAAGATCATTTGTGAATCAAAAGAAAAACAAGAGCAGTGATTTAACCATTACAAGTGTTGTAAACTGCAGTTACAACTCATTTTACTGCAACCTAATGGGATACCATAAAGATATCTAGATAAAGAATGTTGTTCCACTTATTGTGTTTTGGGGTGAACATCTTTTTTTGCTTGAATTTAGACATAGAAACTCTTGAGAACAAAATTAAGTTATAGCAGTCAGTGGAAACCAAATTTGGATTCCACTGAATGGATTCAAACAGGGATTTCATCACAGCAACTAATAATGTAATTCAATAGTGTGTACAGCACCCAAGTCCGCCCACGTCCGTCCAGGATTCTGATGAGATGGCGAATGGGGGACTGGGGGATCTCCTCCCAGACCCGGATCGGGTGCACCGAGAACGTCTCAGAGGTTGAGATCCATGGCATTGATGCCTTAGTGATCAAGGAACTGCATATACACTCTGGCCACATGAGGCCGGGCATTGTCCTGCACCAGGATGAACCCAGGTCTGACGATGGGTCTGAGGATTTCATCTTGGTATCTAACAGCAAACAGGGTAATGTTGGCTAGCACGTGGTGGTCTGTGTGACCTTCCAAGGATATGCCTCCCCAGACCATCAATGACCCACCGGCAAACCGGTCACGCAGAATGATGTTGCAGGCAGCATAACGTTAACGATGACCTCTACAGACTCTTTCACGTCCGTCACATGTGCTCAGTGTGAACCTCCTTTTATCTGTAAAGAGAATGGGGCGTCAATGCAGACCTGTTTTCTGGCGATTGCCAATCGAGCTGCACTGCGCTGGGCTGTGAGTGCTGGTTCCACTAGCGGACGTCGGTTTGGTCAGAAACATGCACACCTGTAACCCACTGGAGGTAATTTTGCAGGGCTCTAGTAGTGCTCCTCCTGTTCCTCTTCACACAAAGGAGGAGATGATACTGGTCCTGCTGCTGGGTTGAGGCCCTTCTATGGCCCTGTCCAGCTGTGCTCGTGTAATGGCTTATCTCCTGGTATCTCCACCATGCTCTTGAGGTTGCACTGGTAGACACTGCAAACCTTCTTGCAATCATCCTTGAGGAGTTGGACACAGCTCCTAAATGGACTGCAGGTACCTTCTCATGGTACCAGTAGGGACAATATCAAAATGCAAAACTAGAAAAGAATCTGCCATAAAGGGTATTGGGTAATCTGCCAATTGTCCGTGGCCACCACCTGCAAAACCATTCCCTTTTGGGGGTTGTCTTGCTGTTGATTCTCCAGTGCACCTGTTGTCACTTTAATTTGAACAAAAACAGGTGACATTGCTTCACAATCGCTTATGGTTTCTAACTGGACATATTGATATCCCTAAACTTTAATTGATTAGGTGTTACGCTGTGATGTGTTGCACCATTTTTTGAGCAGTGTAGTTAAACACCCGTTACTGTGAGTTGCTCTGGCTAAGGGTGTCTGCTAAATGACCAAAAATGTCAAATGTAAAATGCCTGAAAAACTGTTTGGACTTCTCTTCTTCCCTGCATTAAAAAAGGCATCCAAAATCTTAGCACCCGATGCCAGTCAAGCAGAAAGACGAGTGCTATGCTTGACTACAGAGGAGCCTGCATGTTTTCTCAATGGGGAGTTCAGCCTTCATTTGGAACTCTGCCAAAAAATCTTTGCCAAACAAAGAGTCCAGCAGGAAATAATACTGGTTGAGGCTTGTTTAGCTGTCTCCGGGCTTCATTCCAAGCGGTTATAACTAGCTATAGGTATTTTATAGGGACATCCTAAACAGGGGGCCCCACGGAGGACAGAATAACTTGTAAATGTTTGTTTGAATGGGATGTTTGCCAGTGGCTGAGTTCAAAGGGCAGTTTCCAGTTGTTTCATTTAACTACTTTGTGTATTCAATAGGCCAGTGGAGACTAAGAATCTAAAATAATACTTACCGATTTCCAATATTTTGTTCAAGGCTTGTGCACAAAAGTGGAAGCAAAAGCTACCCCCTTCATTCTTCCCCTCTCTCCAACTCTCTGTCTCTGTCTGTCTCCCTCTCTCTCCTGCTGAGTCTCCTGTTTCCCTCTCCCTCTTTCTCGCACGGATGTATGCACAGGAGAAACACACATTTCATTTTTGGCACTCAAGTCCTTTCTGCTTTTCTTCTCCGGTCTGCAGATCGTATCTCATCACTGAGAGCTGAAAAAAATTGCATACCAATTATTTCTCAATACAAATGCTATGTGTCTGCATGAATGTAAGGAAACGTTGGTGACCTTTCTCCTGTTTATATAAAATATTTAACAGTACGCAATACATGAAAACAAACAAGCCTGTTTTACACGGTTATTGTGCTTCTCACCAGAAGCGTGCCTCCACCCCAGGAGGATAACTTTTGCTCTGGATGAGCATGTTTTCCTCCTGATGTATGTTTTATTCTGGACGGGCACATCTCAATCCTACAAAACCTAATGTCTTTTTAGTCTAGACAGCATCGTTTCGTGCCGAGCTCTTCCGGCTCACCTTGATGGCTAGCTGCTGCCAATGCAATTGACATGTCAAAAAGATAGTGACCTTTTTAGCTCTTCATACTTGTAGAAGAGGATTTTCCACAATGTAGTCAACTCAGTGGGACTGTTAGCGACTTTGTATTCATTGGCTGTTTCCTCTTGATGCCAAATGTTCTGATCATGATCACATGACTTGCCATAATTACATGACTTGACAGAACCGGCGGCGGGTAGCTGAGTGTTGGGTCAGAAACTAAAGACGATTCATTCAATAAGAGCTCCTGCAAAATCATTTAAAGGTGAATGACGGATGACCCCACTGGAGCCAACAAAGCCTTCCGGGTTACTAGTTGACAACGCTAAAAGCATTCAATGGAGCAGGCCTGCCTACCCAGCTCCCCTTTCCACCATGCACTCCTTTGTCCTGTAAGCCGCCTGGGCTAGGTGAGCTGACGGGGGGGGGGGTCAACATCAGCACTGTAGAGGGTACTTCACCATTGCAGATGGTGACTTCACTTATGACGGATCAAGACTACTGCTGGAGACCGCTTTCTGACAGATCTAAAAACCTGGTGATCTGCTGTTATGTGGGGGGTGGCTGGGGTTAATTTTTGGCGCAGGAATTTGGCATTGTTTCATGCATTACCTCATCTGCCTAAGGATTGGAGGGTAAAACATGACATTGCTCAACCTTGTTGCCCCCACCAAACAGAAGTAAACCCCTCAAAATGTTTTAGAAAGTATAGATTTGTGAAACCCTCTATTGTTCACTCGGGCTGAGCGGATATTTAGAAGATGTCAAAAATGAATAATTCATAAGAAAAATATGTTTAGGAAATGATATTGTTTCTTTTAGAACTGGGTGCCTTGAGCTTGTTTGTACGCTTCCAGGGAACACTGTCTGCCCTCCAGGGTATAACCCAGGATCTCCTACTGGTCCAACATCACTTCCAGCAGCATCTGCTCTCCCATCCAGTAACCGACCAATACCAATCCTGCTTAGCTTCAGGGGCCAGTCAGCGGCCGCATGCTGGGAGATCCTGTTGGCTTGACAACAACGGGCCCCAAACGGGGACTGGCATTTCCATACAGTATGCAGTGGAAGCAGCGCCACCCATCAGCATCTATTGGTGAATTGTTCATGGCAGAGTTAAGTACACCCATGCAGTTCATTCAGTTCTCTTATCATCTTGACATTGACATCTTTGACAGTATCTCCCCAAAGCCCTGGAAGGTTATCCAGAGTTCATCCTGACAGTGTTGGAATTTCTGTTGAGCACAAGCAGAATGTAGAACAGGGTGATCCATCTCACAGCTAATTACAGTAGTTGTGTTCATGTGTGTATGTCGTGGTGTGTGTGTTAGTGTGTGAGAGCAAACCTCAGGAAATGTTTGGTTCTTGTGACCACACTCAGACAATTTGTTTTGATAGGTTATTTGCGTTCAGACACGTGACCATTGTAATTATTTTGGAATCCTGGTGGACGTGAACCTCGTAATAATGGATCTTGATGACAACCTCAAGATGGGGGGGGGGGACTGGGCTGACTGGGTTTCGGCATGGGCAGTGCTTCACCCATCCCTCAGTCATATGACACTGTAGGAGACGCCAGGCATTCAGGACATTCTTTGTCCCAAAGAAAGAGCGGAGAGACAATAGGAGAGGTTCCACTCCATTCACTTTCAAAACGAGCTCCGCCCCCCTGTGACCGCCTCGCTGTGCACTGGAAAGGGGCGGGGCCGTACAGCCAGCCAGTAAGACATTGTGAAGTGAGAGAAAGGGCTAAGTACGCCCTCTCCCCTCCCAATCCCACCCTCCTCTTACATTGGATGTGTCCCAAGCCTTTTTTTCCCCCACAGGAAAGAATTACCCCCCTCCACCACCACCTACACCACCACCTACACCATCCTCTCCAACCAAAAACTATTGACATAAACCTTCCTTTCCTCCTTCCTTGAGGGAGGCTGACGTTGCCATCAAAGCTGTTGATTTGATTAATAGCGGCAAATGTGCCTCTGTGCCCTAAATGGTTGTGCACTGACTGAATTGAGACAGAGTCAGTGGTGTGTCCAAACATTGCTCAGCCTGTCTTTCTGGCTCGGGATGGTTTCATAGTTCTCCCCATTACAGGCAATTACATCTTGTTCACTTTTGTTTTTTAATAGCGGAAATGTACAAGAAACTAAAATATATTCAAAACAAATCTCCTGTAAATGAATTGGAAATGTTGATAACATTTGATAATGTTAAAGCATTAACCGGGCCTGCAAGTAGTAGGTACGAGCCTTAAACAATTACTGTAAGAGGCGTATCAGTAGTCGTTTCAGTTTTGTCGTTCAAAATGACAGTGGTGTTACAAACTGAGAGTCACATTTTTATCTGACATAAATATTAACATTTCTTCTGGGCTTTTGGCATAAACATCGCTTCTATGTTTAACACATATGTTCTGAGGCTACAAAGGGATGGGATCTCACAATTGAACCAGAGTTATGTTTTGCGCCATGATTTCTATCTCTTCATTGGAGTTGGACTATGGCAACAGTTTGGCCACTGCTCAACGTTTGTGGCTTGCTTGATATGGCTGAAGTTGTCCATGGCTATAAAATCCTTCTGAAGGAATGGCTAATGTAATCTCATGCAGGCTAACATTTGAAGGCTACTCTTTTTTATATCAGAGATGCCAGATCACTGAATACTTTATTAACTTACGAATTATAGAAGGATGGTAGGCTACAAACATATTTCACGTTGGCTTTAAAGGGTATAAAAACAATATTTTGGGGTAATTCATCAAATATTTGGTGTTATTTTTCAGACATATGTAAATTAGCACAACATGGTAAATAACCTCTGAACAGCTAGCATGCTAATCCCCCAAAACAATTAAGTAAAAAAAACATGCTGCATAATCTCACTCAGATACTCTTATGTTACTTTTTATGTGTGTGTTTTAAATAGTGACTTACAACAAAGGTTTGTTCTTTAATACCATGGTACAAATACAAAAACGTTCCTCATTGGGCACATATTTCCTACTGAAGCTTTAGCAAATAAAGGGTCAACGACAAACTAAGGATGAACTGCAATCAGAAACTAGTTCAGTTCTGAATCTCTGCACTTTATTTGATAATCATGAGGTCAAGTGTTCCATTTCCAGTGGCTATGAATGCTCCAGGCTCTGGGCAAACAGGATGTGGGAGAGCGAGGACTGTGGAATCAGTCCCACAGGCTCTTAGATAATAATAACATGGGAGACCAGGGTTCAGCGTTCTGGAACAGTTTAAGGAGAACTCCGCAATTACATATTTCTGGGTAAACATTTACTTCCACTGTATCATGTGGGCCTTGACAAAGTGCATTACGCTATTGCTAGTTAGCACTGGCTCGCAAAACCTTCTTTAACTTTGTCTGACTCCAGACAAGCATACAAATGGATTTATTGCATTACTTTAATTAAACATACAGTATATTTCCCAACAACATTGCTAAGGTTCCTTGTCAGAAACATTATATCAGGCAGTTAAAGGGCGTGACCATGCAAATTAGCATTTGCTACTTACAGTGCCATCATATTTTCAATTGGTTTAATTTTGTAAAGGGTAGATCTTTATGGCAAAAAGTATTGATGAAAAACTAAACAGATGATATATAATCCCACTAGTGGGATTCAGGGAATATATGTAAAAAATAAACAGCTATCTGTACTTGTCCAAGGGGAGGAGGAGATCCATCTGTAATGACAGTCTTGGCAGATCTGAATTCTGTTTATGTTGATATCTCTAAACAGGAAGTCCCCCTTGTTTACGAAATGTCATCTGGCTGAACATACCGTCCAAACACACACACACACACACACACATACACACTCGGCATGCTCAAACAAACTTTTGTATATGTTCCCGCTTTCCCTGAGGTGCTTTTACAGGCTTAGCGGCACAGATGCACGGGACATTTGGTGTCACCACATCCTGCAATTCCATCAAGAGAACAGGGAGGGGAGAAAAAAACTAGCAGTAATAGTTAGCAAATGTGGCTCTCACTATGTACCCATCTGAGGGCAATTTTCACCCAGGCAGCCATGATGGATCTATGCCTTTCAGGTGTAATTACTTTAAGAGAGACTGAGCGGTTAAGCACTCTGGAACCTCACAGAGGACTAATGAATGTTTACGTTCCTTTTCCTGTCTCTATGGCTGCACTGGGCACCGTTTGACCAGAACATTCACCTTATGTTGTCCAAGTACTCCTACTGGGTTGAGTTAGCATCTGTTGAAATAAGGCTGTGGCAAAAAGAAAAGACTTGAATGAATAATGTGTTCTGACAATCTTATTGTAATTATTATCAATGGTACTAATTTATATCACATTAATTTTGTGTGTGAAAACGATTAAACATCATCAACATTGAGGATGTAGCTGCCGATGTTGTGCACCACGGTTTAACTTCCTAACATGACCACCTTGTTTCTCTCAGAAGCGCAGGCGTCGCTGGCAGTGTCAGTGCTTTTGTGGAGAGGTCCAGAGAATTGTCAGTATAAATGTGAAAGCCTAGTGCATGTTTCCTCAAGATAACTCCCAATGGCAGCATGAAGATGCAAATCGTGTAGCGTTTTTTACACAACCATAGTTTTATATGGATGAACGACATTTGATGCCAGATTTGCCCTGGACGGACAAATGGTGACGGACAAATCAAGAACGATCTGTTCTTTTTGAACATATCTTTTCAGTGAACTGGGTTTACTGAATTACTGCTCAAGAAGGCTCTCTCAAGTGAATCACTTTTGTGCAAGAGAATATCAGTTGGAATGAAAACTCTTTCATCACACATGCTTAACAGTTGTGCGATGGTCACCATGCCCAGAATAACTACATTTACAAAATAATCGTGGAAGCAAACGTTGAATGTATGCCTCTTCAGTTTTCATTATGTTCCAAAGACATTTAGCTGGATTTCATTCAAGATTAAATGATTACAACACCAAGCCATCACCTTAAAATTATGAAATGTTATTAAATGGCTCTCATTTACGCAATGAGCATAACATTTGTAAAGATGATCTGCTGACTTTCAGAAGGCTTCTCCGTGAATATTCTCAAAGTAGTCGAACATGCTTCTGGGTATGACACAGGTTAAAATCAATACAGTCAATTTTTACATCCAGTCAAAACAACAGCCAAATGAACGAACAGTGACCAAGGAACACTATTGGGAGCAGCGAGGGTGAGCAGCCATTTGAGGACCAAACACCCAACTGTGATGCCTGTAGTGGGGAGAAGTGTGGATGACACAGCATATGCTAAAGGTGCTAGGCCTCCTCCACCTTTAGCTGCCACCACAGCCACCACAGCCTCCATTACATCCGCGACCCCACCCATAGCTACAACAACAACCTCAGCTACAGCTTCACAGTTACAGTATAACTAATCAACAGTTTGTTTGTTCTTGTTCCTTGCAGCCTCCTGCATTGGCCTGTGATATTATTTTCTGAATGCTAAATAATTCACCAACCTTTCTTAAGAAGAAATTCCTTCATAAAATCAGCTTACGATGTTTTTTATGCACACTCTGACATTCACCAATGTTTTCTTATTTGGGATTTGTTTTTAGGTAAAAACAGCATACATGCACACTCAAGAGCGCCCGCACACACATTCGAGTGCTGACATGTTTGTGGCAAATAATACGTCATCGCGTTAAATTCTACACTGCAATTCTACACTGCAATTCTACATTTAATCATTTGTCATATTTGTAATCATCATATCATCATTTAAATTATTCTTTTGTGGCATCATATTTTTTTTAGTCGTGTGCCTTTCTCTCACAGCATTCACTGAATGAGTAATAGCATTCAATGCAACTTCCTTTGTTGTTATTTTATAGCCCTTACTGATGCTACTGAAAAAGACAACTTATTTGCTGTCCACTTCCTGCTGCAGTACCTCCACTCCAGTTCGTTTTATGTTTGGAGTCATTCTTGACCGAGATCTCACCTTTCCTTCAGAATGTCTGTGTGTGATTTCAGTGTGCGCACGGCCCTGCAGACTCATGCCTTTTTATGGGGATTGGCAGGGCATATCCTAATTTCAGAGCAGGGTCTCTCGCCAAATCAGGGTGTGCACATGTGTTTTTCAAATAAAAAAGTAGAGGAATAACTTGCCTCTAGTAAGAATCAAAAACTGTATTTACATTTTACATTAATGTTTTTATTAATTAATTTGTGTCCAATAAAGCTATCGTAGCATAGCGGCCTCTAGACCAAGCACTGAGGGATTCCTGGTGGACTGGATCTAACCCAACAGGGGTGAAAGCAGCAAACTGATAGCGATCAGGGAGATTGACCTGGCACTAGGATGCTGTAAAGTGGGGAGAACAAGTATTTGATACATGGATGGGGCCATGTATTGCGAGATCTTGGCCAACAACCTCCTTCCCTCAGTAAGAGCATTGAAGATGGGTTGTTGCTGCGTCTTCCAGCATGACAACCACCCGAAAACCAGGGCAACTAAGGAGTGGCTCCGTAAGAAGCATCTCAAGGTCCTGGAGTGGCCCAGCCAGTCTCCAGACCTGAACCCAATAGAAAATCTTTGGAGGGAACTGAAAGTCTGTATTGCCCAGCGACTGCCACAAAACCTGAAGGATCTGGAGAAGGTCTGTATGGAGGATTGGGCCAAAATCCCTGCTGCAGTGTGTGCAAACCTGGTCAAGAACTACAGGAAACGTATGACCTTTGTAATTGTAAACAAAGGTTTCTGTACCAAATATTAGGTTCTGCTTTTCTTATGTATCAAATACTTATGTCATGCAATAAAATGCAAATGAATTACTTAAAAATCATACAATGTGATTTTCTGGATTTTTGTTTTAGATTCAGTCTCTCACAGTTGAAGTGTACCTATGATAACGACAGACCTCTACATGCTTCGTAAGTAGGAAAACCTGCAAAATCGGCAGTGTATCAAATACTTGTTCTCCCCACTGTTTGTTGCTGGCCCCACAGTAATCGGTCACAAGGAAATCATTGGTGACCTTTACTGTGGCAATGTCTGTGCTGCGTCCAACTGGACTGGTGGAGCTTGAGTGGGTTATGAGTGGCCAGGTGGTTCCTAGAATCCCATGTCATTGCCGTAAGTTGTAAAAAACAAACATGGGTATGCCCTCCCCTCATGGGAAGTCAACGTCCCCACCTACAGGGAACAGTAGGTCACTGAGGGGTTTGATCAACATGAACATTATGTCCACTATTTGCCATGTCAGCTCCAGTCAACTAGTTTTAACCCAATTACGCAGTTCTGGAAAGAAGGCTGAGAAGTTTTTGGAGCACAATCAAAAAGAGAATATTTGGGAATCATTTTGTTGCAGACCTCTACAATAGATTGCAAAACATTTTGGTGCCAATGGCATATTAAAGCAGTTCTGGTGGCCCCGTAACCTATTGAGAATGGTGCTTTATTTAATTGCCACTATAATTTCTTTTACTTTCATAGTCAGCAGTAAAATGCATTGACAGATATAACTGTGCAAGCTTTATATACACTAGTCAGTTAATGCACACATCCATACCATAATAATCCATGGGTTTAAGGGAAGCCTGCCTGCACAACATGAAAGCTTTGTAGATCTGAAAAAAGCAAACATTCCCTCTCCCGGTTACCATGGTTGCCTTGTGTCTACGGTTCCACCCTGGGCCTCCGGGAGGTGGACCCGCTGTT
Source organism: Novumbra hubbsi (assembly GCA_016801125.1). NCBI lineage: Eukaryota > Metazoa > Chordata > Actinopteri > Esociformes > Umbridae > Novumbra > Novumbra hubbsi. The sequence continues at coordinate 33,147 of JACXGK010000016.1, forward strand.
ACTATCTGCCGGAGTTACTCTCATTCAACCTGACATAATACAATCCATGGAAGCTTTCATTCGGTGGATGTTATCTCTACCAAGAGGAAATAGGCCTTGATGACTTGTAAAACTGGAAGAGGATGTCAGCTAAATCTGATATTCTTTCTCCCTCTGCCTCCACAGCGTTATTGGCCAGGCAAGCCCGCGGTAGGCATTACATGGGACGAGACAAGTAGACGTATGATGACGGCCTAATGGGTCTGGCGTGCAGGAGAGGGCTTCAGCCTCCGCTACGACTCAGATGGACATGTTTAGGAAGCCCTGTCATATGATGCAATGTATGCCGAAAGCAAAAGGAAGACCCTGCACTGTACGAAATGTCCCTCCACAGTGAGGAGACCGAGTACTGTAAACAATAGGCCCATATAAGAACAGTTCCATGCAAAGGTCAAGCAGCCAATTTAATTCAGTTCAGAAATCAACCATGTTACATTCTTTAATGTCTATATTTTGAAGTGCAGATTTTATTTTCAGGTGTATGCACTAAAGTGAGCTCCTGGACAGTCTGTGGCATTACTGGGTGGCTTCAGATGCGCCGATACGTAATGTCTGTTTGTCTGAGCAATTGTCTGTGGCCACCACCTGGAAAACCATTCCCTTTTTGGGGGTTGTCTTGCTGTTGTCTTTAATATTCACCAAAACCGGTGACATTGATTCACAATTGCTTATGCTTCCTAACTGGACAGATTGATATCCTTAAAGTTTAATAGTCTTGGTGTCATACTGTGATGATTTTGTGTTTTGAGCAGTGTTTTTGAGCAGTGTTTTCATATAAATATTTTTTTATTCTGAGGATTACATTTATATGCCTGGTCCAGTCTTCTATAGCCTACAGGGTAAATTATCCTACACTCTTCTTTTTTAATGTCTTAATTATAATTTATAATAGAATGTATCTATGTATTAGAAGATTATGCAGCAACCTGTTTCATTGTGATATGCCAAAAAGAAGTCAATATATTTAAAAGTATTTTATTCTTTTTTGTTTCATTTCTATGCTATGCCCTATTTCAACCATTCGGTAAAACATTAAAGTTGAGATTTCACATGAAAATCTATTGGCCACAACGCTGCACTCAACAATAGCGAATGATTATTTGTCACGGTCGAGTGCACGAAATACATGTCTTGGTGGGTAACTTGTCTGATTTACGTTTACGGTGCAGCCTGCGGTGTCATCACCAGCAGCCCTTGCTGTTCCGGCAGGCGTCAAGCATGGGGATCTTCGTGAGTGTTTAGTGAGCAGGTCGGCTGACACAATACTGTTCCTGGGCGTATGTTTTCTTTTTTTCCAACTCCACTGTTTGAGCAATGCATCGCCACGGGGAGGAAGGACACGGCGGATTTGGAGTCTGTGGAGATACTGGAGGTTAATTTAGTTGACAGGGAACTTGTTGTGTAACGCTGATATCCTGGCAGATGCGAGGCGAGAGGCGCCCATGTCCGCGGGGTTAAGGGACCACCTGCATCGGCTCGTAAACAGAGGCAACGTGCTCTTGCGCAGCCATCATGATGGCTCATGCAGCGGACGGATGCGGAATCATCCGGCACCGTGGCACATGCAATCCGAATACTTACCTTTCAAAAGCCTTTTACAGCTGGCTAAAAACAACCGCTTCACCGCTGTATTTCCTATGCAACAGTAAGAAAGCCCTATAGAACGGCTACCAGGCTAAGCTGAGGCCTTTGTCCTGCTGCATAATTGCTGTTTTCAGCAACCTGAGTCCATCACAGTGGATCAAGAGCCCTACATTGAAAGTCAAAATCATTCCATTAATAAGTCACCTCAGCGGTATTTAGGGGGAGTCTGGGATTTAAAACTTCCTCTTTGCTCAGTGGAATTCCAGGAGTCTTCTGGAGCTCCCTTTGTATGACTTATGTGCCGCCGGAGGATTAGAAGCAGTCAAAAGCCATTTAAATTACAATTTTGAACTTCCAAGCCGACGCTGGAAGGAAAATGGACGTGCACAACAGCAAGAGAGTTAACAAGTACTTGGCTCCCTGGAAGGATGAAGCAGCCATATTCCAAAACAGGGCCATGAATAAATGCGCAAAACCCACTATTAGAGGGATGTGTCTGAACATGAGCTGAAGGAATGTTTTGGATTCAAAAGGGTTGTGTGTGTATTTTTTTGTGTGCACGCAGTTTGGCTCTCATGGGATCTCTATGATGTGTCAATAACAGAGAACCCAGGTAAACATTATAGAGCAAATTGGCATAATTGAATTGTTCGCAATGTTCAAATATTGATGAGGTTAAAAAGTAAAGTATGACAAACACGTCAGTTAAGACAATGTGGATAGCAACTTTCACGTAAAACATGTGGTGAAAATGTTTCCATACTGACATCACACTAGTTACCTGCACATCTGAAAACTATGTTAGCCGGCCCATCACAGAGATGTTGGTGTTTTCATTAATACAAGTGTCCCCGTTTTTTACCATGAGAGCGTGTTTGTGTGCGTTTCACAAGACTTTGTTTGCTTACGAGAAGGTACGTATGGCCAAATAGCGCTGCACTGCTCAGTATGGACACATATCCCATGATGCATTTATCCCATGATGCCCCCTGTGGGATGGATGGAAAACCCTGATTTGAAGGCAGTGCCGGGAATGCAAACAATAATCGTCCAATTTAAACGTGGCTGTCTTGTTGGGTGCAATGCCAAGCAGGAAGTGTATGGGTCCTTTAAAATACTTCCCAGGCTCCCTCTGGGTGAAAACGGGCAATAAATAGCAGGGTATCTCTTGGCTGCATTCCAGCCACCGGGCCTGGCAAGGAAGTGACTCATTCGGTTGGAGAAAGAAAGGGATAAGAGGATTTTTTGTTTGTGTCTGTTATTATCAGTCAGCCAAGGAAAACCACACTGGCAGGCCAAGAGGAAGGGATTGGGGGGAGGAGGGGAAAGGGGGAGGGGTGACAGACGACAACTTTGATAATGGGAGAGGCAGGGGATCCTTTGATTGACGTGGCTGCTGGTTTTGCTATAGGCACTTGAAAGGTATGACACAAACATTTTAGCCTTCCCTTCACGTAGGGCAACATTGGATTTGGAGCACAGGTTTAAGGTGACAGGTTTAGGGTGACACAGGTTTGGTGAGGCACAGGTTTAGGTTGACAGGTTTAGGGTGACACAGGTTTGGTGGGGCACAGGTTTAGGTTGACAGGTTAAGGTTGACAAGTTTAGGGTGACACAGGTTTGGTGCGACACAGGTTTAGGGGGACACTGGTTTGGGGGTGCACAGATTTAGGGGGACTGGTTTAGGGTCATAGAGATTTGGGGGTCACAAGTTTAGGATGACAGGTTTAAGGTGACACAGGTTTGGTGGGCATGGGCTTAGAGGATCACACAGGTTTACGTGGTCACACCGGTTTAGGGGGGGAAACCAGTTAAGAGGTAAACACAAGTTTATACCTAAGTTGTAAGGACTTGACTCCTGAAGTCTTTTGATGTTCCAATATGTCTGTGAGGTTGCCAACCATTAGATTCAGTATAGACTTGGCTGTATCAATACATTTTGAGAATGCAGATGTCCCGATGTTAGGGTTCGTCCAGGGGAATGATATGCCCTTTTAGAAGCTCACCCAAGCGTCAATCAAAGTGGACAAGTAAAGATGCTGCAAGAAACGTTTTTCTGAGATGCTGAACGACGTTTTCAATATGGTCCTGCTAAAATGCATAGAACACCAACCATAACAATGGTAGAACGAGTTACCAGCTGGTATATACTGGCTACAGGAAGAGTTTGTCATTAACTTGGGATGTTAGCTGCATTGTCTTGTTATAACATCATTCCTTGAGGGGATCTTGCTAGAATTGTCTTCAGCCTTAACTTACACAGCTGATTCATTTCGTCAACAAATCATCACGAATTTGACTAACTGAGACCGTTGTGCCGGTTCAGGGTTTAAAACAAAAGTGAAACATCACCAAAGACCGAATCCCATTTCAACCCCCTAATCAAGTACTTAATTAGCAATGGGCTTGCCGGCCTCACTGTGGAATCGTACGATATTGTAGAACCATTTATGTTTAGGCAGTCTGCTTTACGTAGGTATTGTAGGATTTTGACAGTGAGTACCATCGCTAGGGTCTGAAGCATGTAGCTTAAAATAAGGATAGTTTTGCTCGTGCATTGCGGTCGGGGATGCAGGGATCAAAACCACTGACTCTAATGCCTGCTAGACAAAATCGTGAGAAATAAATCTTTCTTACATTAATCCCAATCTTATTCACACTGGAATGTGAGTTATTAAACCATAACCAACTCGAACTACATTCAAACGAAAGAGCACATTTGTTTGTTACATCGTGGGGTTACCCCTGACCTAGTTTCCTGACAACGCCTGTGCAGCGATGTGTTGTATTTTCTTGTAATTTGTCCATGTCACGGTGACGCCCAAGTCCGCCCCCTCTGGTCGACGACGGTCGGCACCGGACTACGGAGCCAAAAGCGCAACTTCCCGGGAGGCTTGAAGGGGGCTCTTTGCACACCTGAGTCCCATTCACAATTTAGCCTAGTATTTAGATCCTGCAGGGAGGTGTCACAGTGTCTGTGATTAATGTCAGGAAGAAGATCACTCTGTGTGGGCTACTCATTTCAAGTTAGCGTTGTATAAGCGTGTTTTCTTTTGTTGGTATTACTGAGAGCCAGTGTACAGATCAGCCTTTAGTTTAGTTTATGGAAGTTTGTGATCAGTATTGTTTTGCTTTGTGGAATTCCGGATTCAGTTCTATCTGTGCGCGTTCTTCCCTTCACCACCGATCTACTTACAGTCCAAGCAAGAGGTCTCGATCCGCTAGTGATAAATTTGATGTTTAGATAATTCACTGTCAGAAAAGCAAAGCCTTCCAAAGTATACAAAATGGAATGGTGTACAACCCTTCCTATTGCAGCATCCCTATTCACTTCACAATTCTGAGCTATTGCCCAGGGGTTGTTCTAAGTTAGGTGTTGATAGCACTTCACATTGTGGCTAGAGGGCAAATGCCGTAACTACTAAGCACATGTCTCTTTAGCGCAGCCTTCTATTTCATGGGGTAATTTATGGTGATGGAATAGAACAACAGCCCTATTTATGAAATATTGCTCTTGTATGGATTGCTCAATTTCCCGTTCAACTTTTAAACTTAGCCCTGCTGCAACAAATTATCGTATGGACTTCATTTGAGCAATAAAGCAATTTAAAACCTACCACGGTAATAAAAACACAAGCACATTTCATGCAAATGACATTTGTCCTGGCAGAAAGGGTGCGTGGTGTTTTGACTAATGAAACAAAGTATGTGGAGTTGATCAACCATCCCAAATGTGAATTAGCGTAGGCTCATGATCTATTATGTATCTGCAAACGCTAAAAGGATGCAACGTGTACAAGGCGAACAACTGTCAAATAATATAAGTAAATAGCCTCATCTTATTATCCATATCCTTGATTATGAGCCCCCGATTTGTGGATATTACACGTCAAAAATCCTGTCACACGGTGTGTGCATGCCATTGAATCTGTCTCCTTAAAGGCTAAGTCTGAACATAGTTACTCATCTGTCTCTGGTGTTGGAGCGCCTGAACATTGCATGTTGTGTCACGCACTGCACCATTATTCCTCGAAATGAAGAAAGCGTACTGGGGAAGGCTCAGTGCCATGGCCAGTATATGGTTTCATCTTCAGGGCTTTTATGTTGTCACTGGTATTTTCAACTTTGTTGAGACTAGGTTTTGGGCAGCAAGTCTTGTAATACTGCTTGATGTAATATTACATGTAGTCGGCGGTAAACTGGGTAGAATGTTGGTCTTGAATTTAAGGATGTTGTTTGTTTTGTGGATTGCTGGATTATGAAATCAAACCGCGAGGAATGGATGGGTTCTTATTGGGCTCTGCAATTTGAATGAAAATAAAAGATATTGGCACCCATAGAAATTCTTATATATCAATGTAATTAAAGTAACTTCCCTTTGATGTATCCCCCCCACCCCCCACAGTTTATTGTTGCCCATGACATCAGTTTGACTGGGGAATAAATATGATGTGAAATTCATTATATTACATAAATAATCCTACATTTTCCAGTACAAATATCTGTCAGAATACTATAACCATCAAAGGATCTCTGTATACATCTAAAACAATCAGAGTCAGAATCAGCTTTATTGCCTGGTAAGTTTACCCATGCAATTGGGGATTTGCTTTGGTGCATTGGTGCATGACAGTAAACACAGTAAGTGGTACGTCAACAGGACCCTGATAAACAAAAATCTCTTTAATGGAAATTTCTGAAATGTTTTATACCTTTAAGAGTAGCAACAAAGTCAAGATCTTTTCCACTGTGTATTTCATAAAAGATCTGGCAGTCTCCTTGAACTCTACCTCCTCGAAATGTTTGCGTTTATCCAGTGATGATGAGCATTGCCGTCTAGCAGTGGCTGGCGCGACCTACGTTTCTGACAATGCCAGTAGGGACATTACACGGTCTGGACAAGAGCCTATTGTAATCAAAATATTTGCTCAGAGAAGGTATGACTGTTTTGATTGGTGCTTATTTACTAGCTTTTTTTGCATGGCCAACCCCTGTGAAACTCCTGTGAAACCCCTGTGAAATCCCTGTGAAACCCATGTGAAACCCCTGTGAAACCCCTGTGAAATCCCTGTGAAACCCATGTGAAACCCCTGTGAAACCCCTCCTCTTTGCTATGCAACATATGTTGGATGTGAACAAGATGCTCTGCTTTAATCACACACAGATCCTGATGTGGTCAGTCTGAAACCAGGATATCCAACTGCATTTTGCCTTCATCATCAACGCCAACAACATCAAAACACTGTTTCGAGGCCCTCCCAGGCTTTAGTCACAAGGACTTTATGTCAGGTGTCAGCCAGGGTCTTTGTCGTTTACCCTGGATGCATATGAAAGTTAATAATTAAAACAGAATAGATTCTGAAGAGCTGAGGTCGTATTGGCTTTGTCTCCTAAACCCAGAAAAGGTGTGATGATTGTGGTCACTGAGCCTAGTACATCCACCTGGGTTACACTAGCCTCATCCCCAAGGGAAAACCTTCTTGTTTCTACGTCACAATAAAATTCCTATTTGTATGTTGTGCCAGCATTAGGAACAGCATAAATAGCATAAACAGAAATACAAAACATGAATAATTAGGAATAAGTAAGAACGCACCCCCACCCGATGCAACATCAGCACCCCCTGACGAGGTTCTCGACAGTCAAGTTGTTGGTTTACAAGACACGCGTCATTTCGGCCCGATGGGTCATCCCCAGGTGCTTGAGTTTGACACGCAGTTTTATGGCCTGTTTGAGTAACTGTTCCGTTCTGCCACGTGATCAATCAGTATCAGCACCCCCTGCTTAAAACATCTTCCCGAGGCCATGAATTTGTCTACCTGACAGGAAGTCCAGATTGCACAGTTATGTCTGCGGTACCTAAGCTTAATCACTTGTTTGGAGGGAGGTAGGAACGTTTTGAATACTGAACAATGCTAAATGAACTACATTCTCACATGGGTGTTCTTCAGTGCTACATGGGATGGTCCGGAGTGAAGGGCTGTAGTGATTGCATGATGGATGGATGTGGTATTTAACACACAATAATGACCAATGTGAGGGCTACAGTACAATAATCCTTCAAACCATGGCATTTTTGGGTCACTGAAATGATGGATTACAGGATTACAGCAAGGTACTAGGAGCGAGTCAGTGAAGATGTCCGCTAGCTGGTCCGAGCACACTCTGAGGACCCAGTTCGGTACACCGTCCGGTCCGCCGGCCAGTGCTTCGAAGTCTGTGCTACGTATTAATTGCGCCAAATTGCATGACAATGAAGGGTTATGTGGATCACTTGATGATCAGGTGAGCTTTAGGTGAATCTGAGGGTAGCCACAGCAGTTTTGATGTCTTAAGCGATCGTGGCACAGGTATACTTTACCGATGAGTTTAAAAAAAAGCTCTACTCTAATAGTCTGTGCTGAAGAGAGGCAGCCCCATAGCAAGGGACTTTTTCCCAAATGATTAACCTCATGTAGTATTCCCAAATAAAAAAGTTGGGTTGATTTAAGATTTATGTGATTTTAGTCGTAAATACTTGTGGACACAGACAGACAGACACTCCTGGAAACTCTCAACTGTTAAAACGTACAGAAACAGTCGCTAAATCAGATTCCGAACAACTAGAACAACAGTCAAAAACTGCGTAGAACCCAACCACGCCAGCAGAATTAGTACAACTAGAACAACAGTCTAAACGGTGTAGAACCCAACCACGCCAGCAGAATTAGTACAACTAGAACAACAGTCTAAACGGTGTGGAACCCAACCACGCCAGCAGAATTAGTACAACTAGAACAACAGTCTAAACGGTGTGGAACCCAACCACGCCAGCAGAATTAGTACAACTAGAACAACAGTTTATTATGCCCTTAAAAGTCTTGCTCAGAGGCAGGTAGCTGTGAGCCACAGAAACAGCAAGCAAGGAAGTACATTTAGACTATTGAACTCCAGACAGCTGGTAAGAAGCCAACTGGATGAAGGCCTCCGTGGATTCCCATCTAAACACAAAAGTGAGTAAACAGGAAACTGGCATGGCTATATATACAAAGGGAAAATACCTTTCCCATTCAATCGCCAGAGGAAAGGGAGCTCCTGGAGTAAACCAACAATAATGATAGAAATAATATTGTCTCCTTGCCGGGAAAAGGCATCACGTTGGCTTTGATGTAACTTAATGTGAGCAATAATCACAGCAGCAACATATCAGTATGGCCTACAGCAGCTTCTGATACCGGTCTCACGTACCGGCGTGGAATCAACTCCTGCGCCTTTGGTGGTGGTCACACCTGGCTGTCTTAAGATGAATGCACTGACGGTATTTCTGGATGAGATTGTATTCTCGTCACAGCTCATTGTAATTTATAAATATGTCGTTGTACATTTCATTGTTGGTATTGTCAGTTATTTAATAAACGTCAATAAATGGCGCCCCTTGCACAGTCCCCCAAAAAACATGTTCAAGTTTGTGGAGGAAGTGAAGAAAGACCGTCGTGGTGTCATTTCCCCTTGTTGTCGTTTGTTTAAACAGGTGAAATTCCTACATTTACTGAACAGAACAAAAGATAACCTCCGCCTCTGCTACATTATTGTTAATAAAATGCCCACAGTCAACAAACATTGTGTAAGAGTTTTGAAAAAGGAGTGGTTATATAACTGCTGCCCTGGTACAAATACAATCCCTCTAGTGTTTGAGTGCCAAACAAGTAGTGTGGTACACCGTACGAAAGCAAAAAGAAACGTGTTCAAAAAATGAAAACTATTTGAAGAAGTGGGAGACAAAAATGTTTTGACTTGCATGTAGCGTCCGTGTCCAAAGTAACATGCGAAACCACGGGCCTGTTCAGCAAGCACTTTTGGCTAGGAATCGAGAAGACCACCACCCTGTGGGTCCTGGTAAGAACAAGGGCACTTCGCAGGGAGTTGGGAGCCATTTAGAATTCAGGCCTAATCCCTTTGCCAGTCCCCATGTCAATCAGAATGGGAGCAACCAGCAACCCTCCGCTCTCTAGCCTCTTTTGGCTTTCCCTGGCTCCTGTCCATAACTAAATGTCAAAGCGGGGGTGAGGGGGGTGGGGTTGGTAAGTGTCCCCATGTTCAGCACGACACAATGGGGGCTCTGACAGGCCCCTTTCTGATGCCCTCATGTGCCATGTCAATTGTGATAAGTTGGTTGGATAAAGAAACACAGAGACACAGCTGAGCATGCTGATAGAGTGATTGTGGCGGGATCTCAGGCCGAGGCGGAAGCACACTGGGACACTGCGTGGCCTCCCCCCTTTCTCTGGCCTCCCCCATTCTCTGGACTCCCCCCTTCTCCCACTCATTAGCGGTGCCGAGGACTGCCGGGGTAATTCTGACCCGGTGATTTCCCCCCAGTAACCCTGACCAGTGTGGCGGGAGGGCAAATATGTATTAACAAGTCCGACCGGAGACAAAACACGCCTGTGAATACAGTGTGGGTTTCACACATTAAGAAATCCATCTTCGGCCCAAAGGCATTTCATAGTTTCCCGTCGGCCGGGGTCTCGGAGGTCCCGCCCGCAGCTGTTCTCGCTTCGCTCGCCTATTTTCAAGAGAGGAAAGTGGTCCGTGGCGAGGGCCATGTGACACCTGTGAAACGAGCGCAAGGAAAAAATGCCACGGGTGACTTGAAGCCTACGTCCCGTAATTGGACAAGTAGCGCACGCAGACCCCTGAAAAATCGTCAGCGCCAAGGTTGCACCCCTCACACACGTCAGTGTTGTGTGTCTTAATTCTCGGGCAGCCGCAACACAACACGCCCCAAATTTCTACATGAATTCAGAACCAAGGCGGTGGAAGGGAAACGGCGCAAGCGAAGCCTCTTCTCCCAAAGCCCTGTGCAACTCCCGGAAGCCAGGTGATATTGACCCCCAAATCCCACGGATACTGGACCCTGAGAGGTCTTGTTTACTCAGAGTTCACGGCAATGGTCACCAAACCTTCCCCCACCCACGCACACACACACACACACACACACTCTCTATCCTGCACAACACAGTCACACACTCATCAGTTAATGCAGAACATCTGGCAGGATTAGCAGTGTCAGGCCAATCAGGGCCTAGCTGACAGATCCCAAGGAGATACCATTGTGCAGCTGCGCCCAGCATTCACGTCCCAGTAGACCGCCTTTCTTTTCTGATAATCAGCCGGTCCGGGTCTGGTGCCACAAACTAAGAGGGAGCGGATGGTCACGAACAAACCGGACGGAGAGAAGGAAGAGGTCGAGAAACAGAGAGATGCGGAAACCGAGAACAAAACGGCAAGAGACAGGGAGTGAGTTGAGAGGGAGACGGAAAGAGATGTGGTGAAGTACCCAAAGCTATGCACCACCTGCTCCAAACGTTTGTGGCCATAAATCTCAGGAACCACGTAGAGACAGAAAGGGGAGAGAGCAGGAGAGAAAGTGACGCAGAGCAGGCTGACTGATGGGCTCGTGGATGGGCATGGATGACGGGGATCGGAGCGCCAAAGTGTTGTGGCCCCAGCACTTTTGTCTCAACACTTCTGGGGCTCGTTCTGGACTTGGCTTTGCTTGGCCTTGAACAGACAGTTTGGCCAGCGCCTGATCCCCGCCAGCTGCTAGCCAGACAGAGACCAAATTGTGACTTGCTGCACAGACCGAAGGCCTCTCCCAGCAGGATATTTGAAAAACATTGTTTTTCTCTACAGAGATCATGACCTTGTGTAAATGTATTTCCCAGAATTTGGTCGGACATAGCAAAAAAACCCTTTTCTTGTGTCTGTTTCTCATAACACCAAGCCAATTATATTATCTTCATTTATTATTTACTGTATTTTTTTGTTTGTTTAGCGGATGTATGTTTACACTAATGTGAAGTGTCTTACCATGAGTGCCATAACTAAGACACCTTCAAAATAAATCTGGATCATTCTTGAACTTCAGTGACGACTGCAATAGTTGGGTAATTACTTAAAATATGTTACAAAACAGGTTCTGTAAACCTACAAAAAGGTTCTGTGAACGTACAAAACAGGTTCTGAGAACCTATAATCCAAAATTGTGTTCCATGTCTCTGACAATCCCATTTTAATCTGTCTGGGTTGGGATAAGCCTAATCACTGACTGAAATCAAATAATCAATAAACCAACACTGAGTCTGAACCAAAACAAATACATGGAGGACATTTTATCTTTCCTCAAGACTGTAACAAGTGTTAACCATGGATTTAAAGGTCTCTTAAAACGAAAGCACTATTCCAAAAAGATGAATGTACCTGTACGTCTTTTTAATCTGTGATTTTTAAAACAGTTACACCAGTTACATAAAAACTAGTGACCTGTTATGCCACTAAGAATATGTTTTTGTCATTTTTAAAATTCTAAATAATCATTTGTATAAAGAAAAGAAAATATTTGTCTTCAAATCTCTACACGTGGTAAAACCCAAGTTATGTCTGCCCAATAGTTTCTACAATACACAAATATTCATCAGTATTCCACTGGAGAGGCAACAGCAAGAAACAGCAAAAAAAGAAATGGTTTTGCAGGTGGTGGCCACAGACATTTGCTCTCTCCTTATCCTTCATGACTGAACCGTCTCTGGTTTTGCATTTTTGCTAGTGTCTTTGTCACTTCTGTTAGCATGAAGTGGTACCTGCAGTCTATTCAGGTTGCCCAGGCAGTTTAGCTCCTCCAAGATGTCACATCCATACTGGCAAGAAGGTTTGCTGTGTCTGCCAGATCAGCCTCAAGAACATGGCGGAGATACCAGGAGACGGGCCAGAACAGGAGACACACTCCCAGAGCCCAACAAAATGACTTCCGGCGGGCTCTTTACTTTAAAAGATTATTTAGAGTTTGAATCCAGTCCTCAATCCGTTTGTATTTTTGGTTTTCATTGACCGTTATTATGTCATTTTGTTCTTAACGAATTTCACAATGTACAGTAAAGATTTGCATCCTTTTTTTTCATTGAGACCAAATGTGTGATTTAAGTGTTCCCTTAATGTTTTTGAGCAGTGTATTTTGTTTGTTTCTCTAACCTTTGAAGCATTAAATGTTTGATTTTGTGTGCAAATGTAATGTCTCTACCACTGGAATTACCCATTATACTTAATTATGAAACAGTTATTCAGAAATGTGGATATTCTGGACTTGTCAACGAGTAGATATATCATTGTAGGAATGAAAATCCATGCGGAATGTGATCTCGTTACAGGGCTGTGGAAAAGTTCCAGAAGGGCTTTCAGTTCCTGATTCCTGGGCCTAGCCATCCTCCTCCACACTCTCCATCACACACAACCAGATCGCTCAAACCAACCAGATGGTCTGTATTAAAGTTGAGCAAGGCTCCATTCTAAAACACTGAATTAGTAGAACTCTTTTTCAACCTGTGTCTCTCCTATACCTACTTCTATCTCTCATTATGATGTTAAAATCTAAGTGTTGCATATTCTTTTTTGTTTTAATTACAACCACAAATGTAATTAGTTTTATACCCAAAAGAAACATGGTTCTTGTTAGTGTTTGGATTTGGACCCCTTCCTTTTGGCTCTTGCCTCACAATTGGACCCGGAGCCTTGGCATTTGTAAACAACTTTACAGGTTTGGTGAAATACACACTAAACCTGAGAATTCTACGAAAAAGAAAATGTCACCACCACTCCACTGACCGCCGCCAAAGATCTACAGGGCATCAGTTCCTGGGTTCACTTTGGGGAAAGCTCCTCCTCAGCATGTAGCGGAGCTATAATATGTCTGCAATGCCAGGGTGCCAGGAAGTGCTCTGCAATTAGTGCCATCTCTCCAACCTCCCCCATCATCCTCCAACTCCTCCCACTTCCTGACGATGACAGCCCAGTTCCTCCATAGACATTCCTGTCTCCACCCCCCCCACACACGCACACCCACACACACACATATATACTCCTTTATTATCTGCGCTCATCCCAACATACCAATCATACCCTCTTTCTCTCAGACTATATTTCAGATGCCCTTGGTTCCTCTCAGCTGGCGGCAGGGAAAAGTCTCGTAGGTATAGTAGTGTTTGTATGTAACTTCAGTTTATGGATGATGGCCTGTTTTGTGGCACTTTCGTTTGGAACAAATCATTTAATTAGTTTAAGAAATATTTCAACCACAGAACGCACATAAGAAGAGATACCAGAAGTAAGACGATCGGTCATTTCTGATATCATTCAACTCTGGTAGAAGATTTTGTTTTGTCGTAAAAACGAAGTGTTGAGAATGAGTGGCTTTTGATGGCGTACAAAGGTTTAGGTGATTTGCTGAGGTGTTTTGTTTATGAGAATTTAAGTCATGTAGAACATGCGGGACACCAATGCAGCCACAGCTATAACGACCATCCTGTGTTGCATTCAGACCTCCATTCAATGGGGCATTCTTGAGGCAGGGGAAAGAAGTATTTCTGAGTATGTCACATGTTCTGTGTTGGTTTAACCCGTGTCACGTGTTCGGTGTTGGTTTAACCCGAGTCACGTGTTCGGTGTTGGTTTAACTTGCATCACGTGTTCTGTGTTGGTCTAACCCGTGTCACGTGTTCTGTGTTGGTTTAACCCGTGTCACGAGTTCTGTGTTGGTTTAACCTGTGTCAGGTGTTCTGGGTTGGTTTAACCCATGTCACGTGTTCTGTGTGGGTTTGACCCGCGTCACGTGTTTTTTGAACAAAACCTGTGCGAGTTATACCACTGAGCCAAGCACACCAAGCAATCTACAGTCGAAACGTGTAACCCCTTAAATACCATTGTTATCATAGACAAGAAGGTTTTCTCTTCTTGTCTCTCGTTCAGTCACAGGTCATAACAAACCTTTATCGGTCGCTCAGCCCCTTTGTGATCGACTGTGCTCCGGTGATCAGGTTTTCTAAACACCCATCACATTTTCCACAGCCCCTAGAGTAAATGCAAGCTGTCTTTGACTTGTGTAACATGCATGATAGTATTTCCAGCTGCGGGGACGTGAGGGTCCTGGACACAGGGGGCCCCACAAGTCAGGACACATGTTCAGTAATGCAAGGCGAACGCTTTATGGGCTTTTGACCAGCTAGCGTTACAAAAATGTTGCTTTTGCTCACAAACACAAATAGCAAATGAAATACATGGCCCGTGAAGTTTGCCAAACCTCAGTGCATGTGTGGCAAAGCATGAAAGCGCGCCATAAAAAAAGCTCACGTCTGGTTGCCCGTGCCATGTGTGGAGCAGACGTCAAGGGATGCAGACACACAAGCAGAGCTACATTTGATCTATTAAAGACGATACCTAGCTACATTATCTGCATTCAAATAGTGGCAGGTTTGCACTGTGTCTAAAGTCATTTTGAGGATAGCTTTTAAACGGACATCCTGAACATATTGACAACCAACTAGTAACAGGCCCTTATCATCCCCTGTGAATTAACAAGAAGGGAATACCTGCGAGTGTCTCGACTTTGCCCACCCACTCCCCAGCTATGACGTCAGAGGTCGTTGGGCCAGGTGCCTTTAAGTGAAGCGAGGTGATTCACATGGAACTTTGCAGGTGTTCTTGTGATTAATCAGTCCCATGAGGATGCCAGCAAACACAAAGTGCTTTCCGTGAATAGGAGCCAGTGAAGCAGCTTCAAACTAACATATTGTAATACAAACCAGTGAATAGTTTTCCCTGTAGATATATATGGATTAAAGTGGATTCAATATATATATATATATATAGATATATATAGATATATTGATTAAAAACAAGTGTATTCAAACTTGAAGTATAGCTATGCATATGTATATATCATATAAAATATGCACTGTTCCAGGTCTATCTACAGAAGAACAGCCATGCATCTCTGACCATTCTCTGAAACGGACCCCTAGATGCAGTGTGAGCATACACTTACCTGTTAACCTTGCTTTTAGCAGGGTAAGTTGTTTCATGTTGTTGATAACCTAAACCTGACACAAGATTAATGTTTTTGGATCAACATCTCTGGCAGCCTTTCCTAAATTTTGTCTTTGCAGCTATTCCCGGAGAGAGTGGCTGTTGAGTGCTTTAAACAGAATCCTAACATAATTGTTATTGTACTTGGTGCCTTGATCAAGAGCACAATGGTAGGAAATGGTGAAGATTTTCTATACATAAAATACCAATCGTTGTCAGTCATTGTGTTATTTTGAGGGGAGACACTTAAGGGCCAGGACATACCCTGACATACCCAACTTGGAAAAAAAATCTAAATATCTTTCTCTCTTACGAGGACAAATATTACTTCATCATGCTTCTCCTGACACTGGCAGTTTTTGCAGGGGTAAGTAGTTTATGAATGGTTGTTAGTGAACACAACATGAATGTTGCCTGAGGTAAGTAGTCAATGAAAGGTTGATAGTTAACACAATATAAATGTGCCCTGTAGTAAGTAGATACCAATGGCTGATTGTTAACACAATATAAATGTTCCCTGTGATAAGTAGTATATGAATGGTAGGTAGTGAACACAATATAAATGTTCCCTGTGGTAAATAGTCAATGAATGGTTGGTAGTGAACACAATATAAATGTGCCCTGTGGTAAATAGTCAATATATGGTTGGTAGTGACCACAATAAAATTGCACCCTGTAGTAAGTAGATATAAATGGCTGATAGGTAACACAATTTAAATGTTCCCTGTGGTGAGTAGTGAATCAATTGTTGGTAGTTAACACAATTTAAATGTTCCCTGTGGTGAGTAGTGAATACATTGTTGGTAGTTAACACAATTTAAAGGTTCCCTGTGGTAAGTAGTCAATAAATAGTTGGTAGTGAACACAATATAAATGTGCCTGGTGGTAAGTAGATATAAATGTTTGGTAGTGAACACAATATTAATGTGCCTTGTGGTAAGTAGTCAAAGAACGGTTGGTAGTGAACACAATACAAATTGTCCCTGTGGTAAGCAAATATGAATGGTTGATAGTGAACACAATATAAATGTGCCCTGTGGTAAGGAGATATGAATGGTTGATAGTGAACCCAATATAAATGTTCCCTGTGGTAGGTAGAGATGAATGGTTGGTTGTGAACACAATATAAATGTTCCCTCTTGTAAGTAGTTGATGAATGGTTGGTAGTGAACAGAATATACATTTTCCCTGTGGTAAGTAATCAATGAATGGTTGGTAGTGGACACAATATAAATGTTCCCTGTGGTAAATAGTCAATATATGGTTGGTAGTGGACACAATATAAATGTTCCCTGTGGTAAGTAGTCAATGAATGGTTGGTAGTGGACACAATATAAATGTTCCCTGCGGTAAGTAGTCAATGAATGGTTGGTAGTGAACACAATATAAATGTTCCCTGTGGTAAGTAGTCAATGAATGGTTGTTAGTGAACACAATATAAATGTTCCCTGTGGTAAGTAGTCAATGAATGGTTGGTAGTGAACACAATATAAATGTTCCCTGTGGTAAGTAGTCAATGAATGGTTGGTAGTGAACACAATATAAATGTTCCCTGTGTTAAGTAGTCAATGAATGGTTGGTAGTGAACACAATATAAATGTTCCCTGCGGTAGGTCTGCCAAGTCTCCATGACTTTGAATCAGCTGTACCCCGACACCCTGTTCTGCCGTTGTCACATCTTGTCAGGAGGACAGGGACATACTTGACATTGTTTTGCACGTCAACCTCCCTTTGTTTAGGTTCTTAAGGAAGTGACCTGGAACAATTGGCTTAAAATCAGGAAGACTTTCCTTGGAAACTGTGTAAGTGCTTTGTAAATCTCCAGAGAAAAAAAGCCTTAAGTCATTAATTCTGTACTGATCCCTGTTTAAAGAAGAAGAAAAAGGATATTCCTTTGCTCTTTGCTGTATACCATGCGGGCACAGTTAATTCTAATCCTGCTGGGTAAACCCTAATACTTGCTGTGTACATTTTTTATTTTGTTACCATTGTGTGTACATTTGAAAGTTTTAAATGTGAACCATCATCAGAGTATATAAGAATTATTCCTGATTCTTACATAAGAACCTGATTCTTATGCTATCTAGAAACATTGTGCCGGGGGTGAGTCTGAACATACCAGGGTTACCCATGCCAAACACAGGAAGGACTCTTCAAGGGTCAGATCCCTGGGGATTTTAAAATCTGACAGCCAGGAGCTGAGGGGACAACCAATGCATGAAATGGTCAAAGAAAATCAATTACCCACGTAATGTAATTCTATCTACAATCAGCGTTGTCATCGTTGGATCATTTCAAACACTAAAATGCAGTACAACTGAACATCAGATCCAGCTTGCTAACCATGTGGATTACTTAGGGGCGATGTCATCAGACTATGTAGCCTTTCGAAGAGAGGGTTAACAAAGCTTTTCTGGTCATTACTCTGAGAGGAAGCAGCAGACCTGGAAAACTATCTCTAAATGTTCATGACTGCATAAACTTGGATGCAATCAAATGTGTAGTGCAGAGCGAGAGAGTCTTGCCTAATGAGTGTAACCTCTACAGTCACCAGTATATACTGCCAAGCAGTCTGCGTGTTCAAGGCTCACGTTTTCTAGGAACCTATTTAGTGGTTGACATACAACTATTTTACATGCAAGTTGCCACGTTGTCAAACCCACCATGCTAATCAGTTCCAAATAACATGTTTTACGTGCGTTGTTTCAGCAGTGGAAATACTGGGGATGTGTGGCTGTGACCGGTTTGATCTCAACCACCAGGCTTGTCTTCTCATCCAATGCTAATTACTTCCTCTGTGTTGATGCGAGAGACTTCCAGTTTTTTGCCATAGTTACGGTTTGTACGGCAGTTGCACATTGCATTAAAGGGGTCTATGAGATATCTACGTTTGTAACTTAACATACAAAGTAAATTGTTGCCCTTGCCCCACCATGTGAGCTGGAAAGAAGTGTATTTTACAGCGTACAAAAGTGTAGGCTAGTATGTAGCATGAGCCAATAAGTGAGAGGAGGGTTCGTCACAGGAATGTTTCTTTATTCTTAGGAATACACAAGCTTCAGAGTACCTTTTTAAAGGTCTGTTTGTTTAAAAAAAGGGTTTAATACTAATAAAATCCCTGATAAAAAAATTCTGAAACAGAAACAGCATCAAATTAATCTAATATATTACTCATATTAATACAAACATCTCAGACATCGGAGAGCCCCTTCACCTCCTTCATTAAATTTAAATTGTTTGACCATTTTGCCTCTTTTTTGTAGTATATTTCATTGATCTGCTCGTGGTGTGTAGTACCTTCTCTGTATTGCAATACTTTAGATTTAAAAAGTGTAGACTGCTATTTTCATAAACACTGCTCAAAATAATTTATGGAACACTTGAATCACACATTAGGTTTCGATGAAGGAAATATATCAAATATCAAAATATTTACTGAACATAGTGTCATTCGTTGAGAACAAAATTACCTAACAACAGTTAATAGATACCAAAATCACCAACTGATTGAGGGCTAGATTCAAACTCACACTGAAAATCAATGGAAACAATTGAAATCCTATGCTGTTCCACCTTGTGTGAATTTCACAGCAACTCATAATGTGACTCAGTAGTTGTGCATGGCCCCCATGTGCCTGTACGCACTCCTGACAACATCTGGGCATGCCCCCGATGAGACTGTGGATGGTGTCCTGGGGGATCTCCTCCCAGACCTCGATCAGGCATCAGTGAGCTCCTGAGAAGTCTGTGGATCTACTTTGGGTCGTTGGATGCACTGAGGTTCTCAATTGGATTCAGGTTTGGGGAATGTGAGGGCCAGTCATTAGCATCAATGAGCATTTCATCCAGGAACTGCCTACACACTATCCATGAGGCCGGGCATTGTCCTGATCCAGGAGGAACCCAGGGCAGGTACCGGTCCTGCTGCTGGGTTGACAACCTTTTACGCCGCTGTCCCTCTCTTCGTGTAACAGCTCGCCTACTGGTATCTCCTTAATGCTCTTGAGACTTTACTATGAGATGCAGTAAACCTTCTTGATACGGCACGTTTGGATGTGCCATCCTGGAGGAGCTGGACTACCTGCTCAACCTGAATGGGCTGCTGGTACCACACCATGCTACAAGTAGTGACAAGCAAAACTAGAGAAGAATCAGTCAGGAAGGAGAAGAGTAAAACAATTGTCTGTGGCCACCACTTACAAAAACATTCCCTTTTTGGGGGTTCTCTTGCTGTTGCCTCTCTCCATTTCTTTTGAAATGAATGCTGCTGAGTCTGCAGGTTTATCCAAACATGTTTCACTGTCCAAATACAGTTGGAGTTCACTGTATATGTTCCCATTTAAACATTGCTGTTTGTATTTCACCGCAATTCTTTCCCATCTGGGCATGAAGACCTTTGGAATGGTCCATTTATCCTTCATTATGTCTTTCAGTTTTTAACCACTTTTTAAATAAATACCCTTTTACAAGGTCAGGAAGATGGTACTTGTGTTCTTCAATGGGCTCATTTGTTTTTTCTTTTTCTTCATTTGCTGGTATATTTTAATTTGCCCCAGCCTTTGTAGTGTTGTCGCCAACGCTGCCTCCCGCCATGGGGTCGGTTGTCTGCTCTCCATACTCAGTGCTCCCTAAACAAACCCCACAGCAAGAGAATGGGCCATGTAAAGGAACTGGGAGTCTTTTTCTATCCGTTTACTGTTAGCGCTAGCAGGCCCTTTACGACTCCACTGGCTCCAGTGACGCGCTGGAATACGGGGCCAGGGAGAGCAGCCCGTCTCCTCCAGAGCCATTTAGCGTCTCGTAACACTGAAGCCTTTATTTTTTACGGCCAGTAAACTGTGTCTGGAAGTAAACTGTTCAGGACCGTACCCGTGAGTGGAGTCATTCAGAAAAAAAATCTAATATTCAAGGGTGTCTGAGCGGGTATTGAGAACACACTTCTGACTCGGCGGTGTCACTGCTCTGACAAACATTAATTAAATTGTCATTTAGCTTTTGATTACGTCCCCTGGTCTTAAAACATACGTTTCAATCGGAATAAAAAATGGCACGATACAAAACGAGCTATATTGTGACGGCAGGCGGCAGCATAAAGTACATCTATGAAACACTGATGGCCCTTGCTAAGCCACGGCTTGCTATGAAAATGCCCTCTGTGATGTG
>JACXGK010000016.1:53928-93273 GCA_016801125.1 Novumbra hubbsi
CCCCCCCCCCCCCCCCCCCATGGCATGGAGAGATACTTAGTTAAACCTGACATATACTCCGTCCGGACCCAATGTGGTATCAGTCAGATGTGTTGGGCCGTTAATAAACGGGAAGCAAAAAGCTGAGGTAAGACAAAAAGAGAGACCCGCCCATTTCATTTGGGTCTGTAAATGGCGTACTTCTACTCTTGAATTAAAATTGTAAGCAATTTTCCCGAATTAACTTGAAAATGACCCCTAACTCAGTGTGAGCTGAACCCTGAATCATTCAGACTTTGCAGCGGAAGCTGGTGGACAATAAAACAGGAATCCCTGTGTGCACTGTGCATGCTAACTCGCTTGGTTGCTCATGGCTACCTTAATCTGTGCTATCTGTCCTCTAATGTTTAACTAGCATGTGGCTATATTGCAGCAGGAAGAGGCAGATAGGGCAGTTGTTCATTAAAAGCTCCAAATTGATTATTTCCTTCCTGGTGTTTACATTTCATACAGGCCTTTCGGGTTTACTTCCGAAGCTGAGCCAACACAATGACCTTATCTCACATGGAAGCTGATTGTGCAACCGTTGCCCTGAAGTTATTGCTGTACCATAGCCAAAGTTAATAGTGTTTCCTTTTTTTCCTGGAATCCAGTGCTGCCGGGGGCGGTTCTCAGATATATTGGAACCAGCAGTCTGTTTGCGAAATAAGATATTGATTCAATGGAGCACAGAAAAGCTTTAACATGATTTCATTTATTTTCCTTTTGCTCCGAGCACTGCATATTGAACACATTTAATTTAGTATAGTTTAGCGGGTTTGGAGTTGACAGCCTACAGCCTGCTAACTCAATGTATTGCATGTTTGTGAAAGTTATTTGAGTGCATATCGCATATTGCATTCATGAGAATTTCCCTTCGCAAATGTGGGACCTGTGTATTGAACGAGTATGAAAGTCATAGTCTCATTTAGCTATTTTCATAACCATATTTGGAAACCACTCATGAGTAACCATTAACCTGGAGGTGCTCTTTGGATTTGTGTGTGTGTCCGTCTGTCTATGTGAACTGCCTGAATCAAAATACTTTTACAGTTGACAACAGTCGATTCCCTTATTCTCAGGGTGATTTATTCTTTTACATTACATACAGCTTTTTATATTGTGGTATTCAAAGACATAGTGACGTTTTTATGCTGGTTACTGAGGATACGTCTCTCTTGGCTAAAGTTACCGCTTGGCACGGTTAAGGACCAGCACTGTTTTCATCCCTCTGATTCTGTAGCCACAAGTACAGCAGGCTACTAACAAATGCCATGAATAGGCATAGTCCCTGGCTGACAAACAAGTGCGGGTTTGGGCTGCTAATAACAAGGCATACATATGAGCAACGTAAAGAAGGTCAGGCCGCTTGCAGAGCAGGGTACCACCTTCTCACTTTTTGGCACATCTAGCTGCCAGCCCTTGGGGACCTCTGCTTCAGAAACACCTGGGACAGTCCTCGCTCAAGTGTCTCAACTGCCGCCGCCACTCTGATGCAAATGTGGGCGCTTAAATAAATAATCACCTTGGAGTCTTAATATGACCTTTCAACAAGTGTTCCCCAAAGCCCCTCGCTATGTAGTGCAGGTGCCTAGCAAAGCTGACTGGATTTTTCTGTCCATGAATGCCCACTGAATATGGAGTGTCGCACACTGACTATTAATCTGAAACAAAATATAATGTATAAATTGCCTACAAGCTTTTCTTCAATCCATTAATATAAGCCAGATGCTGATTTAAAGCAAATTGACAGCCGTAGCCACATCTTGAGCACAAATGCAAACCCAGCATACTGTTCATCTAATCTGCTACGAAAGTAGTAATAGTAAATATATCTCCAGTAATGGTGTTTCATGTGTCCATGTGATGTAAACCACACCAAAAGCAGTCATTAATGGTGTTTAATGGCAAATACAAAGGCAAAGACTTGAAAGCATCTCATTATTCAATATTTACACATGGGGCTTTGTAGTGCACTCAACAGAAGCTTTTTATTTAAACTTGGAATTCATCAAAAAGGTTCTCTCACGCTTCTCATCTTGTGGGAACTAATAGAATAATTAATCTCTCGCCATCAGTTATCACTTTTTTACTGATGGGAAGTTCTTTCGAGTTGAGCTGAAAGGCCATTAACACATTTCCAGGCCTAATTGTGAACAGTGTTGTGGCATCATCCATCGTTTTCAATTTCAGAGTTTTAATATAAGTGTAGGGGGACATTGGGAAATTATGCTATCACCACAAATATTCTTATCACCATACCAGTTATAAAACAATGTTTAGAGAGTGCATGTGAGCCTGTGCACAACTTGCTTTTTAATCAGATCCATTAGCCAAATGTTCTTTAGCTAGGCTCAACCCGCTCAGTCCAGGCGAGAGAAAACATTGTCCGTTTAATTCAAGAAAGTCTCCAATACTGACAAGACCTATTAGATGTTTTCCTGTCCATAAAACAAGGTTGGAGCCCACTCTCAAACAAACATAAAAAAATAATGAGTGCTCTCAAAACTTTAAATGCACTCCAAATATTTCTTCATGCTGTGTGCACACCCTACGAAAAATAATATTATGTCTGGGCTAAATGTTTTATTAGCACAATAGTAACTGGCAGCACAGCACCAATATAATAACATGGTGAGGGGTAACATAAAACTGTCTGACTGAAATAGATGGGCCCCTCTGATGTCCCAAATTAAAAGCCAGTATCCTCCTCTGTGCAACAGAAGCTTTTCGCACTGCCCAAACTTATCCTTCATATATCTGCAGCTTTCAAAGCTGTGAATCAAAGCGTCCACCTTCTCTTGAATGACTTCTAACCAGGAAGACCACTCCTACCGGGTGGTGTGGAGATGATTGTGTCTACCGCATTGGCTACTACTACTGGTATTCCTCAAGGCTTAGTTCTTGGACCCCTCTTCTACATTCTGTACACCTAGTCTCTTGGCTCTGTCAAATCCTGACATGGTCTTTTCTATCACTACTGTACCATTTTTCTCTCTTTCCTGCCTGCTGACACCGAGGTGAGATTAGGCATGTTAGCCCACCACTTCAAGCTTAACCTTGACAAGACTGAGCTGCTGTTCTTTTGCAAGAAGGTCTGTCCACTCCAGGACAGACCTTAAAGGACAGACATAAGAGACAGACATGTCCCTTATGGTTGACAACTGCACAGTGTCCTGGTCCCAGAGCGTAAAGAATCTTTGTGTCTCAACTACCCACTGTTTCGAAAGGTTGTTAACTTTTTATGTTCTATGTTTTTTTTATTTGCATGGTCTTCATTTCATCACTGACCTTTGACAAAAATGTATTAATTGATTACAATGCAATTCCTACTGAACTGTGTGGCAGTTACACTAACCACTTTACAAATGTATTCATTTATTGCAAGTTGCTCTCTATTTATTAATCTATCAAAAGCCTTTAATACATTTGACTATGTCCGGCTTGCATACTAAAGCATTAAAATGGCCTCAAAAATCTGCCTAACAGAATCCAATGTGTTGCACTGGGGGAATGAGGTCAGAGTTTATACAACTTACGAATGGCCTGGTCCTTTTCACATTGTATATTAATGATATTGGTATTAATGTAAGATCTGCTAATCTTAATTTGTATGCGGATGACACTATAGTTTATTCCTGTCAAGATAAACAATGTGGCTTGCTGATTGTAACTTCTGATGGCAATTAAATTGTCCTCCTATAAGAATCTTGGTATTTGGATAGATAAAAAAAGAGTTTTAATCATCACATTGACATTTTATGTAAAAAGTTCAAATTAAAACTAGGTTTTTATTTTAGAAATAAATCTTGTTTTTCTATATCAAACAAGGAAGGACCTTGTTCAAGGGACTTGACTATGGTGACATTGTTTACAAGCAAGCCTCTGGTAGCACTCCAAGAAACTGGATACTGTGTTCCATGGGACATTAAGGTTTATTGCTAATGCAAGACCCTTCACCCATCACTGAGTGAAGGGTCTTTATAATACAGTGAAATGGACTATGCAAGAAGGTTGAAACACTGGTACATGTTTGTGAATAAAGCAGTGTTAGGTCTATTGCCGACTTATCTATGTCCTCGTAAGTATGTTCCTCAAGAACATAGTCTTTGTTCCCATCTGCTATTGTCGTTTTTAGTTGCTACGACCAGGACTGAATTGAAAAAAATAATTATTAGCCGCTTTAACTATGCGAAACATGGTCAAGTACAATCAGGTTGGGTGGGGGCTAGGAGCCAAGAAATCCCTTATCTTTTGGGGTTTTATACAAAACTACTCGAGAATTCTAGCCAGTAATACACGGCAGATTGTGTGTAGAAATGATCAAGGACATAAAGCATCGTTTTACAAGTTATTCCCTGGTTTAGAATAATTGCTGTGGTTTCCAGCCCACTGCAGGTCACAGACGACAGCCAAGATGAAGGGTAAACAGCACAGCGTTCTGCTGGAGAGCCATCACCTTTGGTACTATTTGTTAAGCATCCTGTAGCTGGTTAGTGTCACCCCAAACAGCGATGACAAACATGACGTGTTAGTGTACTATATGACAGAGATGTAGGCTGATCCATGTCTCAGTCTGAGCCACACTCCATGTTCAACAGCACTGTCAGGGGGGAAAAAAGCGCCCAGATAAACTTCCTCTCGGTGGAATGTGGCTGTTACCCATCACAGCTGGAATTCCAGGGGTCACATTCCAGGAGAATGGTAAATATTTAACGTTTAATTTCCTCGCTGTAAGGTAGACTGGACACAGTGTGCTGCCCGGGGCTAGGCCAAGCTCAGTGGGGAGAAAGAGTCAGGAACTAGCCAGACATTGAGATGGGTGTTTTCACTGTGGAGAAGAGACATAAATTAGAGTCAGCTTCTTAAAATATTTATGAAACACCCTCCTCCCAGGCTGGTCTACTAGTCACACTGTCAACGTTCTTGGTATGTTTTATAAGCAAGGTATTCGATGTACTAAGTAATACTACCCCTGGTTGTAAGCAAGACACTGTCATTTTTCAGTTGAACATTAAAACATTTTCAAAGTATAATGTACTTCTCCTCCCAACAGTTTGTGATATTAGCGCTATTCAGACATCACCTAATGTAACCATAACACGCAACATCTAGACCAGCTAGAAATGAAACTTAAACATACACAACAATTGATCAAAATTCAAACAGAAAGAAAACTGAATACAAATGCAATGTCATATCATAGGAATGAAATCATGAAGTTCCAATGCTTACATATCCGCGTATTATCAGTCAATGCTTGTCTTTATGAAGAGGCTATTGTGCTAGAATGCACTTTTCAAACAGATGAATCATCATCTGCCACGGGTAGATCTGAAGTGTACGCATCTCTGGTAGACAGCAAATATGGCAAGCTTAAAACGCTACTGGCAAGATACTCAAATACTATGACAGTGAACAATGAAAGTAATGACTAAATAAAGATGCTATTAAAAAACTGTACATCAGGGCACACTTGGTCTTGAACTGGAGAGGAAATAAACTAACCATGTATAGGGAAGTTGCTGCGTAAGAATTGTCTCTTTACAATGCTGCGACCAGTCACCCAGTGACGCAGGCAATAGCATAGTTCTCCGTGTCCTGGAAGTCAGGTCTGTTGGAAGTCTAGAATTACTAAGGAGGTCATCATCACTGTGTACTAGTCATGGAAACACTGAAAACACAGACCAACATTTCACACTCAAAACAACTGAACATTGTTTTCAGATCATGTTTATTTAAAAAGCAGCTGTATATTGTCTCGGCACTGGATGTGCGCTTAGCATTTATATTAATATTTATTTAGTACAAACATAAGGAGAGTTTTTTTTTTTTTAAAGGTTAAAGTGATCGTTTGGGGAGCGTTACAAAGGGAGCTGCAGTCAAAAGAGTCTTAAAACCCATGACAGATCGGGGTAAAGACAGACAACTAGGGTATATGTTTTTCTGAGATGGGTTAAACGGTTTAAAACAACTCTAAAAGGACATGGGCGTGATAACTAGCCTGACACGGCCGATGGGGGAACATTCCGGTGTGGGCCCTTCAGCTCTCTTCTCGAAAGTCTTGTCAGAAGGCAGCGCTCGCAGATGTTCGCTGGTTGCAACTGGCTGCGCATGGTTGGCACAAGCTCAAGGGTTGGGATGGGTGAGTGAATTCATGGGGACAGCGTGCGACTCCAGCAGATTCCATGAGTTCTAGGCAGCGTCAACCCCCTTGGGTGCTCTCATGGTCACACATTGACAGTGCCCTCCCAAGAAGGCTTATGGTAATTGGCCTAACAGAAATCAGCATCCTAGAGGCAGGCCTTTTGATTGGACTAGTATGTCAACTTCAAAGCCAGTTATTTATCACCCCTGCTGGTGTAGTCTTATGTGAAGCTAGCTGTAAGTCATTGTCTCGTAGTAAAACATTCGCTGCCGGGTTATGTGTCAAATCTGCACGCAAATGTTGAATGTAAGCTACCTAGAAAGTATGATTCAAGTAGAGTGGTTAGTTAGTGACAGCCACAGTATTTTGAATTCAAGTGGGTCAAATACAAGGAAATTAAATTGAAGTTTCACACAGGAAACACCACGCATTAATTAATTCATTTTCTGAAGAACTTAAGCACGGCATAGTACATACAATGTCTTGGAATTAAGGTCTGGGGTAACTCTTTGCCATCACATGATCATGTATATGGTATGATACTACCAACAAAAACATCACCGTAATATTAATCCATGCAGACAGCACGGACGTAAAGCCAAAAAGGCCCCTAAAATCACACCTCATGTTGCTAGACTCCATTACTGTAGGCCCATATAACAGCAGGCTACATTTGCACACTCATAATGGTTTTGTGTGGTTTTGCACGTTATAAAACAACTACATGTCGGTGGCCTCTCCTGATTGGCTGTGTTGTGGGGGCGGTGCGAAATGGTTAATGGAATTTTTTTACATCAACAGAACTGTATATTGCTCCATTCAAGCAATCAATTACTGCTCAACTAAACAAACCATGTGGCTGGGAATCCTCCACTCTTTTAGCACACAGGACAATAATTAATAACCTTGGTAGTAGAAAGTATGGGATTAGCTCACATGAAGATACAGACACTTATTTGACGATCATGGGGCAGTAGGCAGCCAATGCCTTGTTCAAGGACAGAAGAACAATGTGATTCTTCTTACTTGCATAACATTGCATGCAGTACTGTACAATCCCCCTAATAGTACACAAAATACATCATGGGAAAATGCATCCCATAAAACTGATCTTTAATTTCACAACTAATGCAATTTCCCATTGCAGAATCCAAGTAGAAAATACAATGTCTATTCCTTTCCAAACCACACAACATTTGGAATTAGATGCAACCCAGAAGTGGGAGCATTGCATCATATCTTCTGGTGTCAGGACTTGACGTTTCGAGCATACTCCAAAATGAATTTCAGATGCGCACTCCGGGATCTCAGGCCAATAAAATTGCTGTGAATTTGAGTTTGTCTTGATTGCTTGTGCAATCGCACGTTTTCGGTATCCTGTTTATGTGGCCATTGCTGCACGGGGATTGGCTGGGGCCCGTCGGCACATTACAACCCGACAGCTGGGAATGACCAGACCAAACATCCCGTTCTTATGACAAGAGCTACAGTAACATGTGTCTACTGCCTCAGCCAGTCCCCCATACAAAGCTGCACTGTGTATTTAATGAATAGCACACTTGGGGCTTGAAGGATTTTGCCGGAACACTGGAGGGAAAAATGGCCCCTGGTGACCTTAGCAGGCCATCTGAGATAATAAAACCCTGACCCCGAGTTCCGGAGTGCTTTGGGCAATGTCGGGGTGGCAAATTTCCCACTTCCACAATATCAGATGTTACCGGTAATTCGTTTTAGCCTATGTGTAATGGCTGAGGAATGTCTTTTCAAACCTCATCTAGGTCTTGTGGAATCTGTTGAAAATGTGTGACAGCTGGGAAAGTTGGCCAGCTCTCTCCTGTGAATGTATACGTTTTGGACGGTGTTCAGAATCGAGGACGGACCAGAGCGTTGTTGGGTTCTCCCTTGGCTCGGCACTGGTGAAACACTTCTTCAACTCCTCTTTCTTACTCCCTCTATCTACCTCTCTTTTTTTTACATATTTTTCTCTCTTTCCCGTTCTCTTTCTATCTTTCTCTTTTTCTCTATCTCTCTCTACCACCCTGTTCCTCCTTGTTTCTCTTCTGCACCCCCCCACACACTTCATTTTTACCCCGTAGGAGGAGTGTTGAACCATCGTATTTCTCGTTCAGTATGATCGGGCGATAATCCTCTCAATATATTTCACTACAACTGTTCTCGTGATGGGTGCTTGACCTGTTCCACTGGAAGATGGATTGATCGGTTTTAACCCTGTAATGGATTATGTTAGTCAGCTTGCCTAATTAATGATTAGCAGATGGGAAGCAATGATGAGTTCACTGTTCCCGAAAAAGCTCCCATGCAAGTGTAGTACATATGTCAAGGCGGATGTATTATCGCAATGCCCGTGTATATCCATTGCTAGGATTAACTCTCAAAATAATTATTGAAAATGTTTTGTACAATTAGTGAGGGAATATTAAATTGCTGGTAAGATGTTGTATTATCTTATTCATGTTTGTGAATCCCCAGTCCTGGCACCTAAAACAGATTTAACAGAATGAGAGAGTCAACTTCGGCAGTGAAGACTGCAAGTGGACGCTTAAACAGGGTTATATGGGTGTAAAGACCTCCACATTACGTCTTCTGCCTGCTTATAATCTAAAATATGGCAACGGATGTAATACAATACTGCCTCTCTCTATGTTTCTTAAATGAATGGCTTTAAACTAACTTCGGCAAATCAAACCATTAATCTACTTTCCCAGAGTCAAATGAACTTTTTGGCCACATTAACACATATCTACAATTGTGCAATTTTTCTGCAGAGATTACTGGAGTAAACATTGCACAAAGCATAATCTTTAACTGTGTCCACCTTGTGTCTTTTGTTCTTCTGTTTGGCCAGTAACTAGCATCATAACAGCCTTATTGAGTGTTTTAGGACTAACGTGACCTCTTTTCCTTCCCACAGTGCACTTCACCTCACCACGTGGATGTTAAACTCCTGTCCAGCTGCTGCGATTTCTCAAGCCACTCTTGGACAGCTGTTGCCATCTGCAAGTAACGGGCAGGGTGAGGAGGACAATGTTTTGCTGGCTCTTCACTGAGTATATATGGGACAATTACTACTACTCTCACACTATTGCATTGGAAATTAGGTTGGGGTTTACTCATTGTGTGTTAAAAGAGGCTGATGACAAAATACAAATCATGTTGACCCATTTTGAGCTCCTCAGCATATACTGTTAGGTGAGTCTGTTCTCTCCCAGGATTCGAAAGACCAAGATGGTAATTGAGAAACATTGAGCATGCTCTCTGCTAAGTACATACCAAATTAGGACACCCCATGAAAAAGAAGAAATATGGACATATACATATGTGGTTTTCTTTCAAACAATATCTATAGATAAAGATGATGTAATTGAACCAAAACAATGACATTTTACCCATGATATAATGTTTTTCACAAAGGATTTACAAAAATGCCAATTCCTACTGAGGAAAAGGTAGGACACACTATGCACTTTGACTTGGCCATTCCAGAACTCTATTTCTTTCTTTTGAGCCATTCCTTGGTGGATTTACTGGAATGTTTTGGGTCACTGTCATGTTGCATAGTCCACATCCGCTTACATTTTCGATAAGCACCCTATGCAAAAACTACATCAATCAGGCTTAAATCACTTATTGGTTATTGGTCACTGCCCTGACCAAGGCCCTTCTTGGCTGTTAACCTAGATTGACTGGATTACTACCTTCAGCAAGAATTTTAGTGGTCTATCAGTTTTTAGAACCTTCCCTAGATGAATGCCTCAACATTACAGATGTCTACAGACGGTTCCTTGGACTTAATGGTTTGTTTTTGCTCTGACGTGACCGTAAAAGCGTGGGACCTTATTAAAACGAGTTTAGGGTTTTGTTAATCTAATCCAATAAATTGAATGTTCAAGTGACATTTCAAGAATGACCAAAGGAGCTCAATTTGAAGTGTCACGGCAAAGCATCTGAATCCTTGAATCATAATCAAGGGGTGCTATAGTGTTTCGTACAGGGTTCAACAGTGTAATACACAATCATTTTGGAAGCTCCATACACTACATTCTGTAGTAAGGGGGTCCACAGTTCACCTACTACTAATAAAAAATATGAATGAGGCGTGTCAAAATTCCCCTTGTCCTCGATCTGGTGACTTCAGCACATGGAAGCAGACACCTGGAATGCAAGTCATGGGGGGGTGTGGGACGAGCGTTCTTCACCCCTCAATCCCTTCAACGACCCCCCCCCCCCAGCCCCCCGGCGTAAGCATCACACGAAGAATGGAAAGTTGTGTCGGGCACTGGCGGTAGATTGTGTTTCTCCAGGGCCAAAAGGCGCAGCCTGAACAGAGGACTCTTTGTTGCCTCTAAGAATGGCTTTCACTTTGCAATTGTGGAGGTAATTCCAGAGCAGTGCCCCATGGGTTTTCCCTCCGAGTCGTGACCTGCAATCGTAAGGCCTCTCAGCAGGACTCCCCCCCGAAGCATCCGTCTTGCCGGACCGCAGTACCAGGTTTCCATTAGTGATGAGGTAGATTCTCAACCGAATGTGAACCAAACGAGGATCCCGTTGAAGACGTAAACATTATTCTTCATCTAAACTGTTTATTTGGGCTTTTTTAAAAAGTGTTACATTACAGTACAGATCTTATATTGAATCATACAGACCACAATTGACACCACCTGTCATTGAAATTGGAGAAAACATCAATCACACGGTTAAAAAATAGATATATTTATATACACACACGCAAGGGCATAAACTGTAAACATTTACACCAAAAAAACTAAAAAGCACATAACTGGATGACCAACAACAGATTCATTAGTTCCTCAGCAAACAAAACCGCCAAGTAAATAAAAATTAAGTACAACTTAAATTACGTAACAGCAGATAATCAGAAAGACTACAAATGCAACATTCAAACTTTAATTTGGTATCACAAACCATCATCAAAAACAGCTATCAATTAAAAATGTTATTCTTAATTAAACTACTTTGGCAACATTGTATTGCTGTCATGTCAAAAAATCCACTTGTATTGACTGGTGTTTAAATGCACGTCTGGATGCTGGACGCTAAGTTGCTTTTAGGGAAAGTCCGATAGGGGAATATCCCTCTTGCAAATGTGTAACCACCCTTGTTAGAGCAGTAAGCCTCCTGCTACCAATAACGTTACTGGCAATACTTCACGGGACAGTCGTCCGTGATACGACCAAACAGAACTGAGAAATGCCAGTCGTTTGTTGGAGACCTTTCACAGCGTTTTTGTTGTTTTCATGTGTTTCATTTTTCAATAAAAGATTCCACAGATATAATTTTCATTGTTTCCAAGTTTGAAAAACACAGGGGCCTTGCTTTCCTTTTCGTTCAGCTAGTTTTAACCACGACGCAAAGTCGCTGTGGTACAACCAAATCTTGATTGAATTTGCCATGGTACCTGCGGAAAAGTTTCACAGCCACTACGTTTCTAGCTAAATGACCTAGCTAGTTATCTGCCATGCGAACCATGCTGTTTTTTGTTTATTTTTGCTGTTTTTTCACGAACCACGCTGGTTTTAATTTTGCAGAACGCTGTTTTTTTTTTTTCAGGCCCATTGACAAACACTGGTTGATAGGATTCAGCAGATGCACTGATCAGATAAAACCTTGTTAATCTTCTAAATGCGTGATTAGGGTGTGATGCTTTAGGGTCATTTATTGTTTGGTATGATCGTTTGTGGCGGCAAACAGAATTTCATGATGATATTACGGCCAGATTGGAGATTTCATTAGGACACCAGGGTTGACACCCCACTCTTAAAACGAGCACCACAGGATCTTAAGTGACCACAGAGAGTAGGAGCACCCGTTTAACTTCTTGTCCAACGAAAGGCACCCTTCGCCTTCTTGTCTGGCACCCTTCGCCAGACATTGAACCCATTGCTCCAACACAACAGCATCTGGTATTGCATCCAGGAAACAACTAGCGCTGAATCTGCTTCGCCGTCGCTGAACAGCACCGCTGGCAACAGCGACTCAAACTGAAATATAGTTTTTTCCTATTGTAGTCTTTTGCACGGTCGCTTAATAGAAATGTAATGGTGACGCCAAATTTGCGCCCATCGTTCTTTAAGGACTTAACATATGTGTACGTTCCGAGTGTCGTCCTGCAGAACAAACCAACCGACATAATCACGTGACTTAAAAGGTTCTGAATGCAGGCAAAAGCGGACTGAGCGGCTGTACCGGGATTGTTTTTGTACACTGCCGGGCCGAGGAGGTGGGGAGGAGGAGGAAACGTGTCTGAGCGTGACCGTGTGAAAGGGGAGAAAGGAGAAGCGCTGAGGTACATGGCTGAGACTTCCACCCTCACGCCGCCCTCGGTGTGCGCCCCTGCTCTCAGGACCCATTCCTGCCGCGCCACACCCAAGACCATTGTGATGACAACGCCCGGACCAACGCCAGAGGGATCCACTTGCTGCTAATCCTCCTGCAGACCGTCACCCGATCCCAGGGGTCTTCCCAGGTTATGGCTGCGGACCTGCCAAGGGTTTGAGCTCAGTGTGTGTGTGTGTGTGTGTGTGTGTGGAGGGGGAGGCTGAGTTCATGTCAGTTTCTTCTTCTCAACCTCTTCTTCCTCCTATTCCATTTCTTATTTGGTCTGCCCACTCAGACCGTAATTCACTGGGTGCCATTTCTTTAAAAAGGTGATTTCTTCTCCCCTGATGGGCTAAACATTTAATGGCAAACACAGTGGTAGTTAGGCTCAGTTATAACCTGAAAATGTATAAATCTCAAGAAGGCCAACCTAAGCCTACCAAAAAGATATTTTTCAAATGAAACCTTGTTCCTTATTACCCATGGGATCTATATTTTGGCGCGCAGACTTTGATTTAACATTGTATGTTGCGTTGCAGGGATTTTGGAGCATGCATTAGCCCTAACCCATTAAAAAGTAGATTGCCAGAACTGAAACATGCTGTTTTAATACTAGTTAATTAGACTTTGTGGCATTTAGAATGGAGTCACAGCACTTGGTTTGCTCTTAAAGCTGTCCCATGGTGTATGTTATGAAGATAAGTTGTTAAGGAATAAATACAGAACAAATACAAATGTATTGAATGTTGCTTGCAAGTTTTAAAGTTATATAACTGTAGGGGTGACTGAGACAGAGTTTCTATGGACTTTTCTAATAAAAAAGGATTATTTGGAAAACTGTTTTGTATAGCTGACATGAATACCATAAATGGTTTCTCTCTGTTCATCTTTAGGATTCTTTTCTTAGTGTTATGATAGCTTTTGGATGTGACAGATGATAATGTAGCCTTGCTTCATGCTTTGCATCCAACACATTTCATGTGCTTGGAATGTTACTGAAGTAATGTAATGTCTTTGGAAGTGTCTTCTGTTGATATTCTCTTGGAAAATATATGGTGAGATATATTTGTCAAACACGGCAGTACACTAAGCCTCCAAAATATACTGACTTCATCCAGTGTCCATTGACATGCACATCACATACATTGTTTCCTTCACAGACTATTTCTTTTTATTTACAGTATTTTGGAATATGCAAAGTAAAGATATTTCAATGTGTAAAACTTACAGTGTATGGCAGTGTCATCTGGCGGTAAATCAAATGAATCAAGTTATTTCATGTAAATCTCTTTTTGCATGATCAGTTGTCACTAGTCACTTGTCACAAGTGTACACAAGCTTTTTAGCCACATCAATGTTTTGGCATATTCAGATGACTAGCAGGTCAAAAAATGATGAGCTGTGTACAGAGTCTATTGGCAGAGTTCCGCCTGGAACCGCTAGTAGTCGTCAGGCCAGGTAGTCCTAAGGGGTGGTCCAAAGATTCAAGTCCTCCTAAGGTTAAACATTCAGGGAGAGCATTCTGTGGATCCCAAGGGAAACCGCAGCATGTCATTCAGACTCACGGCAACATATCTATAGAAGACGGGGACAAGACAGACCGACCCAAGTCCCCCGGGCACAACAGCGTAAAACTAGGGGCTGAGACAAAAGGGGAGTCTGGAGACAATGTGGCCCCATCCACGGATATCCCAGATCAGGTCCATCTCAGCATGGAACATGCTTGTCTTACCAGAAATGCCGTTTTAGGGTAACATGCAGCTAAGAAGCAAGAGGGTGCTGAATCTATTTGTTAGGTTTAAGTAATATGCATGTTTTGAACCATATCTGTGGAGCTCTAGTATCTAGCAACTTTCTTTTGGGGCGGGATCCTTGAGAAAGGGAACCTGAGCTGTTTTTTTTTCAGCCTAAACACTGGTGAGCTTCTAATGCTGCAGTCTTAGTGGTAACTTAGCCTCCCCTATGACCTCTGTGTCCTCAGAAGTTGGTGGCGACATGTGATTAGCTGAGTCACCAAAGACCTCCTGTGATATCACAAAAGGTTGTTTGTCATGCAGGCCCCATTGTCTAGTGATATAAGCACATGCACACCACTGCGGATACTGGGGTTCAATCCCTGTCTCAACAACTTTCTCCCTCCTCCTTGTTTTTTAGGCTAAGACTCACCAGTAATGTAAAATATGTCTAAATAAAGCAGGAAGGCCTCTAAATATGCCGCCCCACAAATAGAAACTGCTAGATCAAGAGGGAAACCGCCATCACTAGACCTTTTACCAGTTTCATTTGGTGTGTGCATTGTACCTTCCAGGATCGGGTGATCTTGTGTTGCCTTGGGCCAGGGTGAGGGAATTTATTTCAGGATCCGGTGATCTGGTAATATGGTGCTGTTAAGGTTAGGGTAGGGTTTAAGTTAGGCTAGGGTTAGGGTATCTTAGACCATCTAACCATAACCCTACCCTAACTGAGGATGATATATTAGACACTCTAACCCTACCCTAACCCTAACCTAATCACAGTCCCTATTTCAAGTAAACGAGTGACGCAAGCTCCCCGGCAGATGAGATAATGAGACCATGTCTGCCGTTCCATATCCCACAGACCCACTTGCTGTGCGCTGTGTCCCACCCCCCTTGGCACACACTCTTATCTCTGTTTAAATATCCTGTTACTTCCCCTCTCGCCGAGGCTCACAGAGACATGTCATTAACAGCCGTATACCATCTCCCTCCCTGGCTTCCTTCCTGCGCGTGTGGTGATGGATTGATTTCCCCGGGTAGGAGTCTCCCGTCTGGGGTATCTCATCCCTGCCCTAGCCCTTGGTGCCCAGGGTCAAATCTCTCGTATATTTCAGGAGGACTGAAACGGGAGGTTAGCGATGGCGGGTGTCAGGAACCATTCATTCAGACGCTTCCTTTTTATTGCCCTCAAGATTGGGTGGAGGGGATTGGTTGGACAGGAGTGATTCCAATATATTTCCTAAATACATCTTCAGACATTCACTTTGTTATTTGAGCCACGGGGGCAAAGATAGAAGGGAGTGTTTGTGCTGAAAGAGCAGATTCGAACCCGTACTGCAACACTATGTTTGCACCAAAAGCAGAGGCCTAGACCACTGGTCCACACCAGACCACATGAACAAAACTCCTTTAACATTTGTGTCACAATCAGTGAACACAAACATTTGTAGAAAATGTTATTGCCTTGCCAGCCAGATTATTAGCTTTAGCAAGCATTTTTATACACAGTCCCACACCTGTGTGGAAGCGCAAGCCTTCCATATAGTTTACCTCTTGAAACCTTTAACTAGAAATAATTAGTCTAGTTACAATATGGTCATATTACTAGCTTTGGTATAGCATAGGTAGAGAAGAGAGTCATGAGGAGGAAAACAGCTTCTCTGTAAATGTAGTATCCAAAAGCTATTTCAGTGTTGCTCCATGTCTACTACTAGGTTCAATTGGGTGGGTTTTATTGTATATTTCAATCAGACATGTTGCGACCTATGACGCCTCTAGGCTGAATGACGATGAATAAGGTATACAACCTGTCAGTAGTATATCAAAACCGCTCACAAATGTCACGCTAATCATAAGGTCACGCTATGTACATTGCGGAAAATGCATGCATCCATATTGTTATCCATACATTATCCATGTCAAAAACAGATAGTGTTTCTGAGTTAGGTAACCATGGTCCCATGACAGAGCCGCGGGCGAGGGACCCTTCTGGAATGACACGTTTCTCGTGATGTATAGCGTTTCCCATCAACACCCCGCTCTCCCTTAGCCACTCGTATTACATATCCCGTCCCATAGGGCCTCTTGTGCACCCCTCTATCGGAGATGTGTTTCCATCGCGCCGATGCCCTTGAGTTGAACTCTGGGAGAAACGGTAAACAGTAGAGAGTGGGTCTGTGCCGGCCTTTCCTTCTCCTCTCAGCTTCCCTCATGATATTGTCCCGGCCACAGCTGCTTCACGGTGGCAGGTGAATGGGCGGTTGCGGACTGCCGTCTGTTTGGCCCGGAGGAATGCTGAAAACAGGATGGAAACAGAGAAGACGGGTGCACAGCAGGGGGGAGAAATGTATATCTGCGTGAGATAGCCCCCCCCACTCCCCCCTCCCGTAGCAGTGGCCTCCAGATGATGCAGGATATTCCATCGGAGGTTTCCAGACACCTGGCCGTCCGGACAAATACCATATCAACGTGGGTCCCGGCCAGCCCCTCGGCTCAAAACATTTGGAATCCATCGAGAGTTGGATACAGTGTATTAGCCAAGACACTTAAGACAAGAACTTGTCTGGAGCGTGTTCTAAGACAGGAGCATGGCCAGCATATAGTTTTATTATGCCCCGTTTATACAGAGTGCTCACATGTGTTATTTGTCCTTATCTTGCCAACATTCTAGATGTGCCCACATTTTTTAGAAGGGTATGGATGATTAAAAGAAGGTATGGACTCTAATGGACTGCGATCAGATCTAACCAGTGTAATTGCTCAAATTGGGAGAAGATTAAGAAAATATCAGTATAAAATACTTTTGTTAGAGCTAGGTATAAACGCGGTCTTAGATACACATAACTGGTCAAAATCAAACTAATAGAAATGCTTTTGGATAATTTTACCACCAGCCAAAATTAGACACATTTTCTTCAGAGGTTCCACAGGAAGTAGTCAACTCAGCCCCAACATTTTACAATGGGGTTGAAGGGAGACTAGTGTGATTGGCCTGCAGCTCCAACTTTATATTACGGTACATTTTTATATGAAACCAAAGGATACAAGCACCCATAGAATAACAAAACAGACCAGGTTTCTGTACTTACAGATGGGTAGCTGCAGCAGACAGGTAATGATAAGCAAAAGGTATGGGATACATGCAAAGCGTGTGTCTGTGTGTGTTTCTGACAGGACGATACTAAGGGGGATAAAAAAAAAATCCGCCAAATCAGAAGCTATTGACTGTTGGTGACTGTTTACTGCAGTGTGGACATTGTTTGAAAAAGTCTATTGTCTATTGCTTGTAGCATTAGCATTAGGCTAAAGGCTAGGTTCTTGAGGTTAAGGTTAGGGTTATTGTGCATGCATCAATACACATACACGTTCTTATGTTTAAGAACAATTGTGTGTGTGTGTGTGTATGAGGTTGTGAAGGGGTTTGGCCTAATCTAATGTGTGTACAAGTTTTCAGTGCTGGCGACTAAAAGATACTTGATAATTATTTACGGTCTTTTATTTGGCAGCCTTCATAAACAGTCGTATGGCCTGGGGGTAGAATCTATGCAAGGATCTAATGGTAACCGGTCTGTGGTAGTATAGAGAATCTGCTTGGGTGGCATTGTCTATTCCAGGGACTTCCTCTGACACTGTTTATACTATGGCAAGGATATAAAACTGCTTTATGTGTACATATAGTTTACAGGTCTTGGATGAACTACAGCACATTTCGCTGCTTGCTCTATAGAATTGTTTTTATGTAGATTTTGAACAAAATATCTCTCATGGACATATCAACTTTTCAGTTTGATCTCTGCTACTAATAAAATTATGTTATTACAATTATGTTATGCTCTTAACATAGCTTAACCTAGCTTTACCGAGGCTAAATGTTAAATGTGATTAAAATGTTTGCTCTCTGCTGTTAATCTGCTAGATATGTAATTATCCAAATAAAATGAGATGTGATTGGTAAGGCTACATCGCCTACTAAGCCAATTGTTCAGTATAAATTACTCCGTAACTCCAAACGTAGCAGAGATCCCATTCTGGAAACTTGATATACATTGAAACATTTGCCAAATTTAAAGGGTTATGTTTCCCGAAAGCATATTGATATATTTCAGATATGTTTTATTAAATCTAGTCAATATAAAATAATAACCCATATTCCAGAACAGACAGTTAAACTTCATGTCTGACCAATGATTGAATAGTACTAGCTATAGATGCAGGAAAATTTACCAAATATACTGACTATGAGTAATTACCCGTCAAATAAGCTCTCAAATAAAAAGAACGTAGCCAATCCTTTCACATTATACACGATCAGATTTTGTAAGCATCTAAAATGTCCGAGTGCTTTTTTGTTTTAATGAACATTGAACGATCACCCAAAAGCAAACATTAAGTAGGTGTAAAGCGAGGGGTTCTGGTCTCCCGCACAAGGCACCTGAGGCTAATATTAAAGCCTGCCTGTATCTGGTAAATATTAGCTTTCCTCTCTGATGTTGACAGTGTTGTGTTTTCCACAAACATGGAACAAAGGTCTGTGACATCACACGCCCGCCTTGTCTTCTCCCAGAGGTGCTTCCTCCCCGTGAATGGAAGCAAACAGTCCTCCAGTGAAGGACTACGTTACCACAGCCCTGAAAGAGAACCAGCAGGTATAAGGCCCTGGAGCCGGGACGACAGAGTCTCTTGCCAAGCTGAGGTGCATCCTAAATTAAACCACTCAATCGAATGCATTTCATGTACTGAGGACACCTGTACTTACTATGGCTGTAGTATGGGACGGTCACACCAGGCTGTTAGCACAGTTAGCATCTGTACTGACTGTAAAACGCTCTGGCAGAAAATAACCCAAACTAGAAACGATAAAAGTAATAACACCCCAGTGGTTGGTCGATTTAGTCTATTGCATTAGCCAGAAGCTATTGTTCCTAAACACATATTGGCAGACTAGAAAAGGGCCTTGGGGATGGTAGGCACCCACACAGGCTATACTGGAGGTAGAACCCCTGCAGGCAGCTCTAGATGAAAGCAAAGCTTGGTTTAGGCCAAAAGAGAATTGCCGATGTGGAAGTAATGGCACATTCCGGAAGGGCTCGGCTGTCACACCCTGCCTCCCAGCTGCACTCTCTAGACTATTCTTCCCATAATACACAAGGAAACAAAAATACAGATTAGAGCCAACATGGCTATTGCCACACCTATAAGTATTGGTTCTAGATTTTTGTGTTATAGTATGGCTTAGTTCTATGGTGAAAACGGTACCCACGTTGTAGATTAAGAACCCCATGGTTCTAGCGTTTGTGGACATTTTCTAACAGTCCTCCATCACAAACTAGTCCTCTTTGTCCCTGTTTATACTTACACATCAGATGTGATCTAAATCCGATTATAATGCGCCTTTTTACCATCTAGACCTGTCTTAAAATGTGGACACAATAGAAATATGGACAGGATTAGGGAAAGGACGTATGTTAGAACCAGGTAGAATAAGAGCTTTGAACAGGGTAGACAAGGTAGCTGGTATCTAACATCACTCGGTACAACTTCAGTTTCACCTGCCATTTCTGGTTTATAATGTCTCTGTAAGTATAACGCTTTAAGGAAACTATTTTTGTTTCCCTTCATTTTCACATTTTAATTTGAGAGAATAACTATAGGCACTAGAAAAGGGATAATTTCTGGGAAAATTGTAACGTGTGCTTGCAGTCACACCAGCTGTATCTGGTGTCCAGCTGTGTACTGGCAGTAAGTTAACACAGGCTAGCTACGCATCGTTCAGTGTGGCAATGTTTTTTGCCACAAAAACGTAAATATAATTTCTTAAACCTTGCATAAAACCTTTCTCAAAAAAATAGCAACGCAATCGGAAACGAGAAGACCCAGTTTTTATACCTGTCATGTCAACGTAGTGCAAGAACTCTAGGAGGAGCTAGGGTGGTTATAATAATAAATATATCTATCTATATATACATGGCAGATAATAGTAGTGTGGCTTGCCAACGCAAGCACACTAATAACATAATATGTATTATCATATGGTTGATCAGGGTTGTCAAACCGGTTCCATAAAGGCGAGAGTGTCTGCAGGTTTTAGATTTTTCCCTTAAAATTGGTTCTCATTCAAGATTCAAACGACCAGGTGAGGGCAGAAACTAACGAATGAGTGACCTAATTAATCAATCAAGTACAAGGTGAGAGTGAAAACCTGCAGACACTTGGCCCTCCGTGGACCCGTTTTGGTAGATAGCATTTGGGACATTAAATAAAAAATGTACAGGCCTTAACACGCCTTGGCAAGTCTCTAGTCACATTCAAAATACATTATTAACACTATAACTGAAAACTCATCACATACTTCCTGTTGAATATACAGTATAGATGCATCACCCTGGAATTGTTTGATGTCTCTATGAAAGTTCCATCAATTCCAGATACAACAAAACCATCAGATCACATCCCAAACCACATTGCAAGATCCACAGTATGAACAAAAAGCCCTTAATTAATGATTTCATAGAAAAAGAGTCCCACATTATAGGCAGGCAAGATAACTTTCCAGACAAAAGCTTGAGGGCAAGTCATGTGTGTTTTCCCCTTATTTATACTGTCAGTTGGGAGGCATCAGAGCCACACACCGGGCTGTTATCTCCATCTCACCAGGAGCTGTCTGAGATAGCGGAGGAAGTTGTTAAAGTGGTCTAAACATGCCTCTGACTGACTGCATTTCTCCTCTGTGTACACACACACACCCACGTTCTTTTCTGCCCCAGTCCATAGAGGATAAGGGATCACACGATGAGAGGGAACAATATGCTGATTTGTAGCTCAGCTTCCTGTGCGTGCAAAGAACACTACCCCGCAGAAAACTTGGCATAGCGCTTTATTATGGGATGTAATTCCTTATCTTTTTGAAAATATCATCCACTACAAGCAATCCTTGAATGGATTACCCCCACCCCCGTTCCAGGAGAAGTGATAGTGAGAGCATGGAAGAGAAGAAAACAAGGGAAATCAGGAGTTCTCCTATGCAGACTCAATCAGGGATTTGCACACACCAGCATCAATCAACCTAACTCTCAATCTACTCCTACTGCCTGTTTTATCTCTTTCGTGAAGGAGTGACCTTTTGTTTTTTTGTGCAACGTACCGGTTGGCGGTCCAACCAGCACCCTCTGTCAAGTTCAGCGCCAACTGTCCTAACTCACTTTTAGTGATTATGTACAGAACTGGGACAAACCCATTACATTATTGTTTAAAAAAACATGAAACGGTTGTTTGGAATCCATAACACACATGTTTAGAATCCATAAAACAGTTGTTTAAAATCCATAACACACATGTTTAGAATCCATAACACAGTTGTTTAGAATCCATAACACAGTTTTTTTTAATCCATAACGTAGTTGTTTAGAATCGTAATACAATTATTTAGAGAAAGGATGGTAGACATTTTTTACATTAGTTTGTTAAATATGTTTAATTGAGAAAAGAAGTGATACAATCAAAATAGTTGATTGATGTTGGCCTAAACAATGTTTATTTGAAGGGATCATTTGTGATTTTGTAAACAATAATAATTTAT
Source organism: Novumbra hubbsi (assembly GCA_016801125.1). Lineage (NCBI taxonomy): Eukaryota > Metazoa > Chordata > Actinopteri > Esociformes > Umbridae > Novumbra > Novumbra hubbsi. The sequence goes on from JACXGK010000016.1 coordinate 75,764, forward strand.
TAAACTCATTATAGAAAATATGAAATGCGTTTATCTAACTAGTACCCAGGCATCACATAAACTAATCTGTACAGAACACAGATTTTAGTTTTTTTCAGTATTAAAATAAAGCATTTTACATATGTTCCAACTTGAACCAATGGTTTCTCAGATTGAAATAGGAATGTACACTGTATATTAACAATAGTACCGGATACTGATCTGATGCCTAGATACAAATTACTGTCAACTTTTAGGATTCACACAGAGTCGAGAATGCATAAGAGACATTATGAATTTTTCTTGGGCTAATCTAAGGGGGGTTCCTTCTGCCAACCTTTTGTTCATCCTATTATTTCTTTAGCTGGGAAAAAAAGATCTGCATTTCTCAAATTAAAGAGGGCTCTCATGTCCCTGCCTCCTCTAACTCCACCAGCTATGTTCCCTCCGATTCCTTGGGAAGTTGGAGAGAAGTGTGTGCAGAGGACATTTTCAAAGTCGATTTTAAAACCCCAGGCCCAAAGTCATGGGGACAATGGCCATGACAGCCGTCTCCCGAAAAGCCCCCGCCATCTCTCCGTCCCGGCACCCCGCCCCTCCAACCCCCTTTTAAGCTGTTGTTTAAGGTTCGGCTTCGGCAACCACTTTGAACCTCCAGAATGTTCCCTAGCAGCCGAGCTCCGTGGTCCTTTATCTGTGCACTGATGTACCGGAGCAGCTTATCCTGCTTCAATCTTGTCCTTGTGGCAAACCAAAGCCCAGAGCCACAGCTGTGTGACTTGGCCATTGTCTGCTCTATAGTACATTTGCCACGCCCCCATCTCCAGGCCTCAGCCATTCTAGCCCCAAAGCCCTTTTACACGATGCGCTCTCTAGCAACCCTGAAAAAAGGCCCTCTCAGGAACCCCGGTCCCCACTGTGTTCCCCTTCATCATCCTTTTCGGGGGTTTCAGGCCAGAGATCAAAGTAAACCAATGGGTCTGGTGGTGTGACGATGTTGAGGGCCCGGTACTGGTGCCGAGAAGCCTAACAGATACACGGCTACTTAATTTAACAAGAGAGATCCAAGTCAGGTAAGGTGGGTGAGAGAGATCAACATCAGGCACAGTGGGTGAGAGAGATCTACGTCAAGCAAGGTGGGTGAGAGAGATCCATGTCAGGCACGGTGGGTGAGAGAGATCCACGTCAGGCAAGGTGGGTGAGAGAGATCCACGTCAGGCAAGGTGGGTGAGAGAGATCCACGTCAGGCAAGGTGGGTGAGAGAGATCCACGTCAGGCAAGGTGGGTTAGAGAGATCCACGTCAGGCAAGGTGGGTTAGAGAGATCCACGTCAGGCAAGGTGGGTTCGAGAGATCCACGTCAGGCAAGGTGGGTTAGAGAGATCCACGTCAGGCAAGGTGGGTTAGAGAGATCCACGTCAGGTAAGGTGGGTGAGAGAGATCCTATCAGGCACAATAGTACAGGGTTCTCCAACCAGTTAATCTAGAGTGTTGCTGGCATTTTATTGGCCTAGTTCATTTTAACAGGTCAATTAAGGTGATAAAATAAAATTCTAAATAGATTTAATGGTTATTCATTTGAAAAAACAATCGAATTGAGTTGTGTGGGGACTTTTTGTAACTGACTGGAATCTCCGTAAAACTGAATCCAACCTTGATTGTAAAAATAAGAAAAAGTCTTGCAGAAAACAATAAACTCTAAGCTGTTTGGAATTCTGAGCAGTTGCTCTGGACCTCCTGGAACAGAATGTACGAATACAAATCTCATCCTGACTCATCCTATAATTATCCACGAGCATTGGATGAAGAGAATCCCCATTGTAGCTGCATCTAGTCACGTAACAAATTGCTGCAATTGTGATTGTGGTTGAATGAAAATTGTGGTTAGGGCAAATGTGTTTTTTTTGTAGCTCTGACATTGCCTTTTAGAGACAGGCTGCTGTTTCTTTTATGATTCTAATGAAGCAAACACAGATACAATTGCATTCTTTATTGACAAATTTTACATTAAATAGCTGAGAGTATTTGAGTTAGATCAGCCATGGGAGGCTGTTCTATCAACAATAAAACATGTAGGCAGATTTCACACACCCACACACATACATATGTTGATTTTGCTATTTAAATGGGGACACAAACATGTACTGTCTATAAAAAAGTCCTGCCTTTAACCCTAACCTTAACCACAGCCTAACCATAACCTCAAAAAACCTATCATGCCTAAACTTAATGCCGAACCCTAGTCCTTACCTTTCCCAGAACAATAACGTATGCCTTAAACCTAAACACCTAATAAGCAAATGATGCCTTTTTCCCCCGCTAAGTATTTTTTTACCTCAGTTTGGGGAAAAGTTTTGTCCCTATAATATTAGTCAGGTTAGAAACATTCAGTCATAACACATTGATCGGATGTCACGCTGTTGTTGTGACGTCCCTGACATTATGTAACCATTCCTGAATAACCTTTCCGAAATAATAAACGCACTCCTTCCTGACGGGGAGTACAGAACCCCAAAAGGAATTTCCAGTCTGTGGAGAGGGCCCCACCCCCCCGCGTGACATTTTCCCCGGGACTTCCTGGCTGTATCCAAGACGTTTCCCGTCTATTATGCCGGCAGACGTGTAAATACAATCGGCCTGAAAGAGAGCGCGGAGAAGCGGGCCGACCGCAGCACATTCAGCACGGGACTGCCGGGATCCCAGTGGATTAGAGCTGTCACTATCAATCAAAGCCGGTCAAAGGGCAGCTTTTCAGGTGGCACCAACAGACTGTGTTTGGCCGAGGCCATGTTATTCCGGGAAAGGGGGGGGGGGGGGGGAGCTCGCTATCTATTCAACGAGGACCAACAAAGACATTGCTGTAAATAAGGTCCTTCTGGGAGCTAATACTGAATTCACTGTAAAGTCATGTTTCGGTGTTGTGTTGCGTATTCTGTTGGCTACTTTCCCTATGGATATGAAAGTAGGGACTAACCTTGTATGGTTTTGGGGTTTTAACCCCTTCGCATGGCATTACAGGCTCCTTACACTGAAACGGACACATTGTCATAGCAGACAGAATGTGGCTGGCCAAGACAGGACTGATTATGCCGGATGCTTTGAGAGGAGAAAATATATTGCCGTAGTGATTTGCTTGATGAACGAAACTTATATAAAACTTGAATGTAATTTTAGCAACTGCAGCATTACTGAGGACTTTTCTTTATTTTGAAGTATTCAACTGAGTAGGACTTCTAATGGGTCAAGGAGGGAACCCATCTGAGCAGGGCTTCTAATGGGTCAAGGAGGGAACCCAACTGAGTATGGCTTTTAATGGGTCAAGGAGGCAACCTGGTTCCATCCAGGTCATCAAGAAGAGATCAGCCAATCCATTACACTAGTGAGGAAACATTCAGTTCATTTGGGTGGCAGTTAACAGCCAAGCCTGGCTGGCACCTGTTCCAACAGCACACTACAGGGGGCAGTCTCCCCAATCACAGTGCTCGCCTAAAATGTGACCTGAAGTTCTGGAGGAAGATTTGTAACTTCAAAACGAAAATTGGTTTGCAATTGTGCAGTCAGTTGTGTGGCAGATGCTATAGCCTAAAAAACACATAATGTCTGTCTAGGTTTATTGATAAAAATGCATCTGACCGTGTTGCAGAAATTACAATGAGAACAAAAATGTACTTACAGTAGTGTAATTATGTATACACATATATATATATATATATATATATATACATATATAATGCTACATTTAACTTTTCACGTTTAATTACTTTCATTGAATTATCATGCTTTCAATATGAAGCAACATTCAATTTTTTTCATTTAAGGATGCTTTTAAACCAATTTTTCATTTAAATGGAACTTAAATAATACATGTACACAGATTCTCATCATACATCTTTATTCATCTTACAAGTACTCTTTTCTATGAAGCAGTGTGTTGTCTCTGAGTCCAACCAAAACCTTGCAGCTTTTTCTTCCAATTGCATGAAACTACAAGGAATTTCCTCCAGGGGGCACTTAACCGTAACCGTTTGGATTCATAAGGAGTCCTTGTTTATTTCTTATTGGTCAAGCTAAAGACAGGTCTGTCTGAGAATAAAACCTAACACTATGCAACAGGTCATCTTATACCGCCACTGTGAGCATGAACATTTGTATTAATGCAAAGTTTGCATATTTCTGTGAGGATTTGTCTATTTTTTGAGTGGGGAATATAATCTATCAGCACTGGGCTGTTTATATAATAACTCTAGACTTCCACCTCTTGGAATACGGTTGCGTACTATTATAAAGCACTGGATATTGTTGGTACTTGAAGGAGATTTTGGTTGCTTGCTTTTGATTTACGTCCTGTGTGCGTTTGATACAAATCATAAAACGACAACACAGCTGTAGGAAGGAAAACGCATCTCCTGTTTTAGAACATCCTTTGATGTGAAAGTTGAAAGGAACAATGCAATGAAGTACCATGTTATTTTCATGGCCACTTCATCTCTTCTCACGCCTCTACGTTATTTTCCTATGACACAATATGTAAATCAATATGTTTCTAACGAGCAAAGAAATAGATTGATAGTGATCAAATCAGTATGGGGCAGTGTGACAAAACTAATTAAACAAGTTGTTCCTTTTTTGATTCTTTGTTATTAACTCTTGGCTTCTGTCAGACCTCATGCTGCAAATCCACCACACACAAATTAAATGCTTTTGGGTTTTATGGAAATGTTGCCAACAGTTGATCTGATTTGAAAATTATTTATTGGACCATATAAGACTGGAATGTTGTAAAATCTTAGATTACATGTGACTCAGATTTCTCATGCGTACTCGTTATTATGCGCTTTTATTTTTGTTTTAATGATTAATCCGGTCCTCCATGCTGTCCTGTCCCATAACTGACCTACCCCGTTAGGTGTCTGTGTAACAAATCAAATAATATTGTTAGCGAGAACATTTGCTGATGCTCCAGTGCCCTCTACTGGTTCTGGCCAGCACGACTCTGGGATGAGATAAACACATGCATCAAGTTGGCCCCAGACAACAGACTCATAATTATCAGATCACTTAAATCCAAGGGTGTCAACACAGGTGTCCAATAGTGCGGCTGGGCTGCAAGAGTAGTAAGGACAAAAAATTTATAACAGCAAAAAAACAACACAACGTGTTAGTGTATAGTGTGTTTTAAAAATTTGTCTCTTGTTATGAATACCTGATAGAAGACATCCAAATGTATCCACAATTCTAAAAACGTACAAAATTGAAGTGCTGTAAGTTTATGAATACCACTCATGCATGATGATAAATATTACATGAAACAAAAGAGTAAACACCAGACTTGGGACAAAGTCACGTTGTTGCAAGTCTTAACCTTCAAGTAACGAGTCAAGTCCTAGTAATAATGAACAAGTCTCAGTTAAGTCTCAAGTACCGTACCAGAACGCAGGTCACAAGTCCCTAATTCAGTAAGTTGTATTCATGTATTTATATGTGGTCAGTTGTGTTTATGATATAATTTAAATAAAAAAACATTAAAGATAATTGCACGTAGCAAGTGTTTTCTTGTTTTCCACAGTCAAGCTGCAAAATGTGTGACTTGAATCGTGCTTGAGTCCAAGTCAGGTGACTCAAGTCCAGATCTCTGCTAAATACAACTGATAGCTAAGGGGTAGCTAAGCATTTATTCATTAGGGGCTTAACCGGTATCCTTCAAGAGCATGTCTATTGTGTCACTCCATCTGTTCAACACTTGGTCGTGGGCCAAATAATGCCTCACCTCACTAGTTATTGCTCTCAAAAACCTGAGGAATGGGTCTCTTTTTTCCTTCCTTCCTGAGATCCTGCCGTGGGATGTTACAGCTTTCTACTTGTTACTATGTGCTCTCTGTCATATCTACAGACATATCAACGGTTTTCATGAACCTGGCAGTATGCTTTGATTCCACATGTACTGCAGCATGACCATGTTTGCGCGTGTATGTGTGTTTGCGCGTGTATGTGTGTTTGCGCGTGTATGTGTGTTTGCGCATGTATGTGTGTTTGCGTGGGTATGTGTGTTTGCGTGGGTATGTGTGTTTGCGCGTGTATGTGTGTTTGCGCGGGTATGTGTGTTTGCGTGGGTATGTGTGTTTGCGTGGGTATGTGTGTTTGCGCGTGTATGTGTGTTTGCGCGTGTATGTGTGTTTGCGCGTGTATGTGTGTTTGTGTGGGTATGTGTGTTTGCGTGGGTATGTGTGTTTGCGCGTGTATGTGTGTTTGCGCGGGTATGTGTGGTTGCCTGGGTGCGCAAAGAGGATTTTTTTAAATCCATATTTTATTTAATCAATGGTTCCTCTTTCACGACTTTAACCTTTTTTCAAGGACATATACAAATATTCTATGTAGGACCTCCCCGCTGATGTGCTTTGGCAGATATTTGAGAATAGCATCTGCTGCCCGGTCCGGAATCAGTTTCTCTTTCCCGACATAAAAGCAAAAAACGGTCTCCCGTGGGGTGTATCTTATATTAACTCTCCTAACTCCTCTTTGGGCAGGAAATCAATACATTTTATTTAATTCTCAATCTCCATAAAAGTTCTCCCCGATTTTGAAAAATAATAAGCAGCCTTTTTTGTTCTATGCCTTTTTCCAGATGGTCCGATAAGGGTTTACCGACTGTGATCTATAACTGAGAAGGACTCAGTTTCTTTCAATATGTCCTTTTCCCAAGATTTAACAAACTGTAACATATTCCATTCTGAAGAACATTAAAAAGCTAAAGAGTAACATACCTTACTATGCCTGATCTAATCTGCAAAAGAGGACTGGGTTCATAACTACACTATTCAATAGTGCTTCCTCTCTTAAAATGGATTCAAGATGAGGCTAAGTGACAATGCTGTATGGAACATTTGCACATGTTTTAGAACTGTGCAAATATGTCATCTTCGGGAATATGTTGCTGGCTCTATGACTTTGATTCTTAGAAAGATTATTCTGGTTTGTCCTGCGATAATCCTGCTGTTTGAAGTTTCAGGACAAAACTCTCTTTATGGCTGCTTCAACACCTGATCTTGTGTTAGGCACTCTCATCAGACACCATGCTTGCCATCAACCCAGATAGCACCGTACGTGAACGACGCTTGTGATTAAAGCTGCGTTAGCAACTCAAACCCACCGGCTGTGAGGTAAGGAATGTTTGAGTCAGGCAAAGGACCGGTGATATTTTGGCAGCAACCGCCCCCCCATCCGCACATCAAGCCCAGGGAACAATAGTCAGTTTTGACTGGCCAGCGGACCCTAGACTCACCCTGGAGAGAAGGCAGGCCTGTCGTTCGTGACACGCAGGTTACCCCATGCAGAGGGAAGGCGGTAATTACAGCTGGGAGCAAACCGAGAGCTTCCCTCCATCGGTTGCGAGGTCATTGTAAATCTGCCAGCTCAATTAATCAAGGCAGTACCCCCAAGGCGCTGCTGGAGCCAGCCGCTAACCAGGCTAACCGCTAACGTGCCCGCCCCCGCAACAGAACATTCCCACAGAGCATTAGTGCCAGCCTATGAGAGCAGCTCTCTTCAGACGATAGAGGAAGGAAAGACTCCGGTTAGAATGTACCGTGTGGCCTCAGATTGGCTCCTGCGTTTCGGCACGTGACCCTTTTCAGTCTGTGTCATTGTTGTTGCTTTCGGCACCGTTTCCTCACGACTATTCCAAAACAAATTATTTTGTTTATTAAAAGCACTCTGCTGAAAACTTGTATCTACTGTCCTGTAGATGTTTTTTTGTGTATCGCCAAGGTTAGCAAGTTGTTAGTCAATAGTTTACAAGAGTAGTACCCGGTATATTTCTTTAGAGTCTGTCCAAGTCTGTATCGATATCTCCCAGAAGGTTTCACCAAATGCAGAATGTATTGTTTTCATTCTTTTATTTATTTTATTTTATATCAGTTGAACTACAGTCAAACTTTACATAATGTCAATGCCCCTCTTTTTAAAAATGTTTATGCTTGCGCAAGTCACACACACTCAAACACATTCAACTTCCCATGAAAAAAATGGTTCCACATCGTCATGGTCCGTTCTTCCCAGAGGTTTGAGATAAGATACAAGCCGCTGGGACATGAACCCGTAGGGAGCCAGACAGACCCAGTGCCAATGATCTCCAGGCTCCAGTGGGTTCATGATAAGGCGTGGGGTCAAAGCTTCATTGAACCCACCCCGACTGCCCATAAATATTCCCAGACCTGGAGCATGTGTTGTTGGCAAAAATAGTTTATCAACCAATGCTTTGAAAATTGTCATATCAAGTGGTTGCAAATAAGATGAAAAGGATCCAGAATTGGATATCAGATCTGTAGTGTGCTGGACTAATTAAACAGCGTATGGACGAAAGCCAAGAAAAAATGATTCAACCAAGCCAAATTCCTAACTATGGAACTTCGAAACCCAGTTCAGCAATCAAAGTACTGCGGTGCCATCCAGTGGACAAAAACAGTCACATCTCTTGCAGCTCCTGTGGCCCAGTTTGACAAAAGAAGAGAATGACTGGACAGTCATTTTGAAGCTCAACATTTCAATGTAGCGCCTTACATGCCAGGTGAAGCCTGTTAAAAGCGGAAAGTATTTGATTGAATTTATTCAAGGTTAAACCCAATTCATGGGGTGAATGCTATTTGTTATCTTCGACATTACACGTAGTGAAACTGTGGAATGTGAAAAACAATTGCAGATACAGTAGAGGACACACTGAGCCTATGTCAGTAGAGACAGGATCGGTTTTAATTTCGGTGGTTATTATTTAATAACAGTATGTTTTACAGTGACAACAAACTACTGCACTGCTGATATTACTTGACAGTATGGTGTCAATGTGAACCAACGCATAATTAGCATGAGCATTTACAATAACCCTGCAAACGAGGAAGGTTTTTTGACCTAATTGACCAGGTTAAGGGAGTTCTTACCATAAAAGGAACCTTTAATTTATCGATTCAATTAAATAGAGGAGCAAAAAACCCAGACACTCTGCTCTTCATGGAATAATTTGGGGAAATTCTGTAACACAGCCAAGGCCTTCTACCAGAGGTGTAGGAAAGTAGTTGCTTTGAATGGTTCCTTTGCCCTGGAGTAACATGGGACATCGCTGGGCGCATGATGGAAATCCACGACCCATTCGACTGTCCACACAACGCGTTGCCTTTTCCCTCCAGGGCGGGCAGACGCACAACCGTTTCCTCTTGGGGGTTTTAATGGTGCTACCGGGTCAATAGTTGAAACCCTTTCAGTTTCTTGTCCGCTACCCACACAATTCACTCCCTCTCCCCGGGTCAGTCTGTCCTGTCTCAGTCCCAGTTATGTGATGGGGGACAAATTGAGTCTGACAAGATATGCTCAGGTATTCTTTTGGCTCAAAGAATCCCTCCCACATTTTTACCCATGAGCCCATTGATCATGGTGGTGTTGCAGATGTGGTTTCCTGAGGATCCTGATGACATGTCAAACATATTGAAAACAGATTGATCTAAACGCGTCAATTGACGAGTCCATCCTAACCCTCTCCATTACGAGTCGGCTTGACTGAAACTGCACCATATTGTAGCGCCCTTAGAAGGTGTAATTGTCTGAATCCTCCATCAAGGTCTTCCATTACCCCGGGGCAAGGAAATGTGCAGGAACGATAATGGCCAACCACTGCCATGACATTCAGCTACTATTCCCCCAAAAAGTATCCTCCAGGATAGTTTGACTGTGACCGAAACATCTTGCCACGGAAACAGCTTCTTTCCCAGTGTTGTAGCCCCTAGCAGACGGCCATCTGTTTCACGGACACTAATAACACTGCTCAACCAAATCAAGCTACAGCCAGATTGAAAATCTGAATTGTTGCACTGTATTGCAGTAGCTCCAGGAGCTTAAAGGCTCACTGGCTTTTACCCAGTATTTGCTGTATTCAATGTAATTTCATGAATTGTGGCCTGTCAGATCTGATTATTTACCCATTATACCATCAACAGATAACAGAAGAATCCTTTTTTACAATCATGTGTCTGCAAAACGTTCCTAAAATGGTGTTGTATAGCTACAGACGCACAGATGCACAGATTAATGTCACACCAGGAGAACAGTTAAAAAAAAAAGAAATCTCCTGTGGGACACAGCAAATTGCACATATAAACCATAAAAAACGGATGCGACTTAGCTGCTAAACACGGGTTTCACCAAACGCACGATCTAGAGAGCCGTGTTACAACGATGATGTCACTCAATCCTACACACAATGGACGCAAACACACACACACACCCCTTGTGGTCTAGGCCTGTGCACCCGGGTCTAATGATGCCATGTGTGAGCTACAACACTGGACCAGAGCAACAGCCTGGCCAGACCTCAGCGGCCGGACAATCACACGGTATACAAACGCTACAGCACGCAGCAAGCTCTCTTTACAAACAAACAGGCTCATCAGACAAGCTTTTCTGGTTAGCGCAAATGGTTGCTATTTGTAAGAGCCAATCGGCTGTGGAGCACCAGTCAGTTCCCCTGTAAGGTGCTCCCTGCATACCCTGCTCTGCCCTATCAATGGAGTCTATTACAAACATTTGGTGACATCATCACTGGCTATAATCCCAGTTTAAACACAATACTGAGTAGTGTCTTTAATCAACGAGCTCTCGAAGTGCATTTATATATACACCACACGTGTTACTTGATGTGAAGGTGCTGCTCAACAACACATTTACATGAATGTAACTACGGATAGCTGTCAAGGTGGCACACCACACTGGCTTGTAACACAGAATGTGAAAGAGTAACATAAGTCCTGGGAATATAGACCTTTTCTAAAAATGTGTTGCAAATTTTAAAATAGAAACCACAATAATATATTTAACTGAGAACATTACTGACTGAGAACATTCTATTTTTAGCCATGACTGGGGAGCAATTAGCGCCTAATGCCTTGCTCAGGCACATAATGACAGATTAACCCCTCAGGGATTTGTACTAGCAACGCCACATTTTAAAATGTTCTGAACTGCAAACTATGTTTCTGAGGTTGCATTATTTCAACTCGGGCGGTGTGGTGAATTCAGTTAAAGTTAAAGGCACGCTCACACAAATCATTGCTGATTTATGATTGGTGCATGATGTGCCAAATAACCGTTCTTCCAACAACAGGAAAGATTTATAATGCTCTAGTTTACCACTCGTAGCATTCAGATGGGAGAGAAAGTGAAAGAAAAAAGAAAGAGGTAGAGGAAGAAATGCATCTTAGGAAACTGACTGGTGCAGAGGAAGTGAAGTAAGCTGTTGCTGAGAGTAAATGCAAAATTCATTGAGCTATTTTGAGACTTTGCAAAGGTTTCCACCAATGAACTATGGTGCTTATTAGTGAAAAAGCACACTCTGATTACTTAGTTGTTTCTCTAGTCTATTGTGACTCAAGGCTACAGCCCACTGCCAATGTGTTGAGTCCTGTTAAGCTGTCAATGCTAATTGTGTTGAGGCTGTCCATTCTAAGATTGCACTTTAGCTTTTAGCTTTGACACACAATCTTCTCAAAAGCTACAGGCAATAAGGGATTAATCAGGTGGCAAATAAATCCAAAAATGTAATTACCCGAGGAGAAAAACATATTTTCTGGAACAGAATTTAAATCTTAGTGGGTTATTCAATAATCATCAACCTTTATCCTCCTGTTGCATGATTTCTTCTCAGAACATTTCTCCACATCCATGTGACTAGTATGTTTAGAGATCATGATGAAAAATATATGCCAAGCTACTCAACCCCATATTCTTAAATTTAAAAAAGACCTGTAAAAAGAACTGTAATTAATTATTTTTAACTGTACTTTTCCCCCCCCATTAACAATCACATGTCATCCTCAGCACCGATCACCGGCGGTGTTCCTCAGGGTTCTATTTTTGGACCAATCTTGTTTTTCCTGTACATGCTGCCATTTGTTCTAAAGATTCAACAGCATGACATTGCTCATCATTGTCATGCTGATGACAGCCGCTCAGACCTTGAGACTGTAAGTCATTTGGTTTGAACGATAAAAACATCTGTTTCGCTGATGATACACAGCTGTTTCTATTGGTCAAACTAAATGACTTGAACAAGGTGGCTGTTTTGCAGGATTGCCTGAAGGATGTTACAAACTGGATGTCCCGTAATGTTCTGCTGTTAAATGCGGATGAAACTGAAGTTTCTATATCCGATCAGGTTAGAGTGGCAATTGATTCACTGGCCCAAAACTATTGTGCCTTTTTCCACAAATTTTGGAGTGATCTTTGATCCAGACCAAAACTTTAAGTACAACATGTCAGAGTACGACATGGCAGAGCACGATATGGCAGAGCATGACATGGCAGAGTACAACATGGCAGAGCACGATATGGCAGAGCATGACATGGCAGAGTACATGGCAGAGCAAGATATGGCAGAGTAATATATGGCAAAACACGACATGGCAGAGTACATGGCAGAGCACGATATGGCAGAGCATGACATGGCAGAGTACATGGCAGAGCAAGATATGGCAGAGTAATATATGGCAAAACATGACAAGGCAGAGTATGACAAGGCAGAGTACGACCATGGCAGAGCACGATATGGAATTGTTTTACATTGATTGCTTGATTGTGTTTCACATACTTGGGGTTCAACCTGGCTCTGGGGGGCGTAATTTACCGTCTGATAATGCTTTGTCTGGACAAACTCCCGACCATACTGTACATCCACAAAATAATATTTTCCCTATATTTCTAATGGTCTGCATTGGAATACACATATAAATGTATATATCCTCATTGAAAATCACTCTGATAAAATCCCTAATTTCTTAGACATTAACTATTTTTATTAGTTTATTTGTGATTGTCCTGCCCAACTCCCCTTCTACCACCGGATGGATTCGGTCTCTGAGTCCTATCTTGACCACCAGGTGGTGCTGCCCAGCTGGATTGTGCAGTGTTGCTTGTGATGAAGGATCTGAACGGACTGGGCAACTTGCCTGGCAACCTAGGCATTATCTAATTTTCCTCTTCTATTCCATTACGGAGGCAGGGGGTGGAAATAGGGTATGGGAGTAAGGCACCCTCTCCGGCCAGACAACTGTGAAATGACATGCTGTTGGTCAGAGTATGTCTCCACTTCAAGAGCATAGGAATTAAGAACGGTCTGGTGGTTACATTGTAGGTCCTGCAACCAAAAGTGTTCTGGTTCAATTCCTTATCTTAAATGTGGTAAAATGTGCAGTTGTTTGGCACAAAATACTCATTAAAAAGTTTAGGTGAGAGGCAATCATTGCAGGGGAAATCAGAATATGATATCACTTTTTAATAAAGATAATCCCAGTCATGGTGTTTGCAACCTAAACATGAACTTAGACATCTGGTCATTTGGTCATATATAAGGTGATAAATAAATAATTAAAATGTCATATGACATCAGGCCCACTGATGAGGAGCTGGGTGACCTGCAGTGCAACAACAAAAGCCGATCTTAAGAGCATGATTAAGGCAACCTTCTACCTTAAACACCACTTTGTGAGAGTCCCTTGGAGTCTTTCTTCCAGTACTGTGAGCTTTGACACCATCTTTCCAGGGGCCATCTTGCATGTGTTACAAAACCACAATAACGACTGCTTGGCGTTGTAATTTCATAGCACCATTTAAGGAAATAGTATATCAAAGTAGGTATGATATTTTCTTTTGTGCGGGCATCTATTTCTTTAAAATGACAGTTGTATTTTTAGACTGTCTTTCGTTTTTTGACATGCAAAACTTGTGCGTGTTGTTGATTTTTTAGACTGATATTTAAATTCTTAGACCAATATTAGTGGAGACTCAAATGTGGAAAAATAGATTACATTTTATATCCCACAATGTAATCAACAAAAAATTGGAGTAATGCACTGCCATGCATGCAAAGATGCAGTACACTGAAGTGTTTGTCCTCTTTTTTATTCTAATTTTGCCACTTAATGTATTCAGATCTTTAACCAAAATCAAATACTAGATCCAGGTAACTTGAGTGAACAATAAAACATCAGGCCATGTGTTGAAGCTAATGTTCACCTGGGTCATGCAGCAACAGAAGGATTCAAACAAAAGCCCTGACAAAGTGTAATTTTTTTTTTGAAAAGCAACAGACTGGAAGTGTTGGGTGGCCTGTCAGTGTTGGGATGGCCTGTTCCCAGTTGAAATCTTGTGGCCTGATTTACGCAAAAAATACCCAGAAATGGTGTTAAGGGTGAGCAGTTCTGCACAGAAGAGTGGGCAAAAATTCTTATAGTGATGTTAGAGATTAATCAACAACTTCAGGACTTATTCTGTAGACGCTGACATGTTATTATTCAGAGGTTTGTTGTGATAGATGCCAAGATGATACATCCCCCATACAAAGACGGATCAAAGAGCAGTATGAACAGAAAATTGTCCTTATAAAAGCCTAAAACAGCCTTCCTTGCAATTCCCTCGAAAATTGGCCACTTACGTGAGTCATTTCATAACTGGGCATTATTATCAACCAACATCCTTGAATAGTTTGCAGTAGAACAGACTACATCAAACTGATTTGAAAACTCAGCAACCAACAATTTGTGTGCAGCATGCATCAACAAAGTACACCACCTACACAACAGGACTGGGAACAGACTTAGAAGATTTTCCTTGTGAGATCAGATTACTTGCATCCACTACTGTACCATGGCGGGTGAAACAGAGGAGGATGTTATTGATGTGGTATTATATCAATCATGCTGAATCTATGTCATGATGTTAGGGGACGTGATAGGGAATCCCTTAGTGATTACACTCAGGGAATAAAATAATTTCTTGGTTAAACATCAGGAATACGGACTTCTGGCATCCAGGCTATAAGGACAGCACTTGGATCTAGATAGAATGTGTGAAGTTGAAAGAGTGCAAGTGAAACTTGAGCTGGCAGTAAAAATGCCAGCCTGTTTCATATTTTATTTGGTAAATGATTTGTTAAATGATGCAATCTGATAGGGTATCACGGTCAGGAATATAGAACATTGTCTTGAGCACATATGGTTTCAGGCTAACGGCTAGACTCACCAACCACGCTCCTTGCCCCTGCCATGACTCAACGTTTCCTCTGTCTGCATGGAGAAAACGCCACCACCCCACCAGCAAGTATGACCATCCCCTCAAATCCGGTTCCACGGTTAAGCACTATTAGAATTGTTTTAGAATAATGAATCAGAATCAGCCACCAGTAAACACCATTTGGCTTCTAAACTTTTACAAATGTAACAGTACAATACAGATTTTACAGATCAGCCAATGAGTCATTTTTCGTATATGTCAACCAGTGGTCAATAGTCTCACCGGCGAGTGTGATGTTGTTTTGTGTATTGCATTGCACTTGGCTTATGGAATGTGTCATTCGATGGCAGTGAACAGCACACTCGAGGCACTTATTCCGAAAGGACAGGAGCAGGGGTACACAATCGTCTTTGTGGTTTACAGCTGGTCTAGACACACATTTGTGCTAGAAATTGCAGCTATGAACAGTGCATGCGATAATGTGTAATGATGTCACAGGTAAGAAAAGGGGGTTTGTTGTTTGAAGTAACTTCTTTGCTGTAATATTACAAATGGACGTTGCAATTTTGCCACTAGTAATTGCTGCTTAAGGCTTAATGTCAGTATTTAGGACTGCAATCTGTCATTTTTATGTAAATTAAATGTTAGGTATTGGTGGAGACAAGGAAGTTACTCAAAACCTTTAGATATTTCAAATAGATGTTTCTTCACCCCTCTATACTATTGTATTTCAATAATGTGCGGAGAATTGGAAGAACTGGCGTGGAATTTGGAGTTTCTTGCTATTTAGCAAACATTATGTGGAGGTTTACCGTTTCCTTAGGGAGAAACACGTGCTATACAAAGCGCTCAGGTCAGCCAGTGACCATCCAGTGTTTCTTTGACCTTTAACCGACAACACTGGATTCTTTAGAAACCCTGCCTCCGCATAAATCATGCTATTAAAATGCTTAGGTTCACATAATACATTCATTCCAGCTCTGGGGGATCACCAGCTAGCAAGTATCCTATGCAAATACCAAAGATCACATGTTGACCTCATAAATTTAAACCCAAACAATGTTATCTGCAGAGGGAGGAATTATTAAAGATAGCTCTTTTGGCTGTGGACCAAAAATAACATTGATAGGATACAAGAGTTAAATAATATGTGATTGGTGACAGTGTTTCTCTGGCGCATACTATAATGAACAAAGGCATAACCTTGTTTGTTATCAAGCTTATCTTCCTGAATGCTTCTTCAAACATCTCCATCATCATGCATGCGATGCAGGATTGATTGTGTGTCTACTGGTGACCAGGGTCTGTCGATGCTGCCACACATTCAATGTGACCTCTGAATCACTAAGTACCGAAGCAACCTGCCATTTCAAAGCACACGCATGTCATTAGTTTCGACTTTGAAATCTCGCCACGTTCAAGCCCCTGACCATCTCTGAAACTCATCACAATACAGAGGAAAGCACGTCTCTCAGACCTTCTGTAGTGTGCACTTATTCTGTAGTAACAATGCACATGATTATTTTAAGTGATTATGGAATTATCAGCATGTTGCTTTGGGGATGTTTTGTTATGTATTCGAAAAAGGGAAAATGATTACATAGAGCACCTTCATCTTTCTTTGTAAAGGAACATTTATTTTGGTTCCGGTGAGAATTATAGGTTTTAGGTAAAACCTAAAATGGTTTTAACCATCACCCAGAGGTTCAACCACGAAACCGAAAAGGTTATACCACAAGTGTATATTAAATAGCACTTTGTGTGAAAATGTTAGGGAAGTTTCAGATAAATCAGAAGGCATGTATTTTTAAGTTTTTTTATCTTAAGCAAGTCGATTTTCATTGGCTTTATTACCTCACAGTACAAATGTACACTCCCATTCGGGATCGTCATAGGCTCAGAAGAACTTTTAATGCGATTTCTCACAAACATCCCCTATTTGAATGAATGCAGATTGAATCTTCTCCTTGACACAGTGTCTCATATAACTGTGTTTCACTGTCTCTGGGCCCAGATTCCCATTACCTTAATGTACTTAATGTACTCCTTTCTGACTACAGACTCACTCTGACACAGCGATCTGTGCACCACTGTTATATTTACTTAAAGTAGGAATTGATTGATAAGGGATAGGCGCATCAACCGGTAGTGCAGGAAGCCTTGCTCAGCAGTCTGTGGGGTTGCCAACACACTGCAAGGGGCAACACAACCAGCAGTGGTGCGTCATAGAAAGACACCAAAGTTACATAAAATGCAAACGTTTTTGTGTCACTGAAATCAAGCCCATAACGTTCTGGGCCCTACGATCAGCACATGGCTTTGTTCACGCACGTATCAAAAAGACTTCTACAGCACATTGAGTCTGCTCCCTCGGGCTTTACATCCGTCCCAGGATGACCGTGTCTCGGGCACCGCGGCACCCCTGCCCTAATCGCATTCCTCTCACCGCGTTCCCCGTCATGCCCCATGGTCTCAACCCCCTTTAGT
>JACXGK010000016.1:93373-117639 GCA_016801125.1 Novumbra hubbsi
GGGGGGGGGGGGGGGGGGGGGGGGGGGGGGGGGGGGGGGGGGGGGGGGGGTGTTGTGCTCTTGCTGATGCCGCGTGGACATTGAGAACGAGGTGATCCTTGATCAGGGCATCACTTCGAAAGACGGGGAAGATCTGGAGCTCAGCGAGGGACTCGGTAATGCCTCAGAGTTTACTGGAGTCGGTTACGTTTCATCCACTCTAAATATACTGACTATGTAGATTATGTGCATTAGTATGCTACGGAGGAATCGATGGGGAGCGTTCAAAGACAAAATAACCTGACACCGTCACAGTGTGTTATCTACCTTCCCAAGCAAAGTTGGTCAGCAGAGAGGTTTAGTTTAACTGGGGATAGGCATGAATGTTTCACAGCGCTAATAAAGAGAAGACTTTAACCACATCATCAGTGCAAAGACCCCCTTAAATCAGTATGAACACTGAGGGGGAATTTCAGTAAGCAACAGTATATAATGGACATCATACACGCCAAGGAAAGATTATTATTCCACAAATACTAGTACGCCATGCTTTAGACACTTATTCACGTTTATATTTTTGATACTTTGACAAAGTTCTTTGCTAATCAAGGTGGACTTGATTAAACTTCTGGCATTTAGCACCACTGACATTAAATCATGTGGAAAGCCTTGTGGTGTCAACCTGACATTTCTAGCCTGTCATAAATCTGTGGCACCTGAATCTCCATCGCCATAGAAATGTATTTACCAATGTCCCTGAGGAATTATGGCTCTCACTCTTGTGTGAAGGGCCCATTTTCCCCCTATTAATGGGGTGATATGATATGCTCACTGCATTTTTTGCCCCAGTTGTTAGCTGGTTAAGAATTTAGAAATAATCAAAGCTGGACGGTTGCCAGAGATGCCCCCCCCCCCCCACAAGTCCATGTGCTTCTGGTGGTGATGTACTGGACATACTGTACACTGGTAATAATGTTCATGCTTGACCGGCCTCACACACAGATGGCTCCTTTGGTTGGAGGGCTTCACAGTGCCTTGTGGACTGGAGCGGAGCCAAGTAGTAATGGAAAACATAGAGTCAAAGACCATGTTGGAACTCTGCAAGGGCTTTGTTCCTTCCTCTGTTAGCAAATGCTGACGATGGGGGCCTTCCTCTGTAATGTGTTCTGCCTCGCAAGGGGGTGAATCTGTGGTGTTCCTCCGTATGACGATGGGGGCATTCCTCTGTAATGTGTTCTGCCTCACAAAGGCGTGATTCTGTGGTTATCTTCCGTATGACGATGGGGGCTTTCCTCTGTAATGTGTTCTGCCTCGCAAGGGCGCAACTCTGTGGTGATCCTCCGAATGACGATGGGGGCGTTCCTCTGCAATGCATTCTGACTCACAAGGGCTTGACTGTGTGGTGATCCTCCAAATGATGATGGGGATGTTCCTCTGCAATGTCTTCTGCCTCACAAGGACGTGACTCTGTGGGGATCCTCCAAATTTTAGAGCATTATCGAAGGGAATATCATCGGCTGACAGGCCTAGTATACAAATACTATTTTTGCCTCATGCATTTTGTATGATGTATTGAAGGGTTAGGCTAGGAGAAGATTGCTTTTCATGGAGGCATTTTCAGAAGGACAAGAACTCAAAATAATCTGCCAACTTGACATCTGTAATATCTCTATTTGCATATTTAGATGAGATAAGTCATATTCCTTCAGCACCACTTACTGAACAGCCACAGTTCTTCATATTTCTTTCTGTTGGGCTCAACCTTCCTCCCTTTTGCTGTCACACACATTACCATGTCATCTGCCGCAGCCCACATGACAGCATCCTGCCACAATGGAATCATTTATTTATTCAGACAGTCTTACATCCAGTTCTTTCCAATTACAGGGCAGCTGCCTGTCTCCAGGGAAGTGGCTTCCAGGGAGAGTACCTTGTTCATAGGTCCAGCAGCTGTAGACACTCCCCTACACCCCTCATCAGGGGGAACGTACACAGACGAGCACCTGTTTCCAGACACCTACAGTTTGTAGTTGGCCTTATTAACAGCTCCACACTGCCACATTATGGAATGGAAAAAATATGCATTTAGAGAGCTATGAAAAGGAAACTTCATGTCTGTGAGTGTATTTGTGCCTCGATAATGTGAATCAGCCTAGCCAGTGAATGTGTAGATGTTAAATTATGAAGGGCAAAATATGCCATATTCTGAAATGAATAAATGCCTAAATTAAGTTATTTATATATTTAATGAAATACTTTAATTACACATTTTATTATTAAACAATGTCATTATGTACAGTGGGGAGAACAAGTATTTGATACACTGACGATTTTGCTAGTTTTCCTACTTACAAAGCATGTAGAGGTCTATAATTTTTATCATAGGTACACTTCAACTATGAGAGACGGAATCTAAAACAAAAATCACATTGTATGATTTTTAAGTAATTAATTAGTATTTTATTGCATGACATAAGTATTTGATTACGAACCAGTAAGAATTCCGGCTCTCACAGACCTGTTCTTCACTCATTACCTGTATTAACTGCACCTGTTTGAAATCGTTACCTGTAGAAAAGACACCTGTCCACACACTCACTCAAACAGACTCCAACCTCTCCACACTGGCCAAGACCAGAGAGCTGTGTAAGGACATCTGGGATAAAATTGTAGACCTGCACAAGGCTGGGATGGGCTACAGGACAATAGGCAAGCAGCTTGGTGAGAAGGCAATAACTGTTAGCGCAATTATTAGAAAATGGAAGAAGTTCAAGATGACAGTCAATCACCTTCGGTCTGGGGCTTCATGCAAGATCTCACCTCGTGGGGCATCAATGATCATGAGGAAGGTGAAGGATCAGCCCAGAACTACACGGCAGGACCTGGTCAATGATCTGAAGAGAGCTGGGACAACAGTCTCAAAGAAAACCATTAGTAACACACTACGCCATCATGGATTAAAATCTTGCAGCGCACGCAAGCTCCCCCTGCTCAAGCCAGCGCATGTCCATTCCCGTCTGAAGTTTGCCAATGACCATCTGGATGATCCAGAGGAGGAATGGGAGAAGGTCATGTGGTCTGATCAGACCCAAAAAATTGAGCTTTTTGGTCTAAACTCCACTCGCTGTGTTTGGAGGAATAAGAAGGATGAGTACAACCCCAAGGACACCATCCCAACCGTGAAGCACGGACGTGGAAACATCATTCTTTGGGGATGCTTTTCTGCAAAGGGTACAGGACGACTGCACCGCATTGAGGGGAGGATGGATTGGGCCATATATCGCAAGATCTTGGCCAACAACCTCCTTCCCTCAGTAAGAGCATTGACGATGGGTCATTGCAGGGTCTTCCAGCATGACAACGACCCAAAACACACAGCCAGGGCAACTAAGGAGTGGCTCCGTAAGAAGCATCTCAAGGTCCTGGAGTGGCCTAGCCTGTCTAGAAAATCTTTGAAGAGAGCTGAAAATCCGCATTGCCCAGTGACAGCCCTGAAACCTGAAGGATCTGGAGAAGGTCTGTATGGAGGGGTGGGCCAAAATCTTTGCTGCAGTGTGTGCAAACCTGGTCAAGAACTACAGGAAATATATGATCTCTGTAATTGCAAACAAAGGTTTCTGTACCAAATATTAAGTTCTGCTTTTCTGATGTATCAAATTCTTATGTCATGCAATAAAATGCCAATTAATTACTTAAAAATCATACAATGTGATTTTCTGGATTTTTGTTTTAGATTCCGTCTCTCACAGTTGAAATGTACCTATGATAAAAATTACAGACCTCTTAGAGACATGCTTTGTAAGTAGGAAAACCTGCAAAATCGGCAGTGTATCAAATACTTGTTCTCCCCACTGTATATATATATATATATATATATACATTTATACATATTAGGTATTTAATTATTCATGCAATTATTTTTTACTTATTAATGTATTTTACAAATTGCCTGTTCTTCGGGCTGGGCTAAAGAGAACGGAATGTATTGATAGATTATGTATTAGTGAGAACATGTGGACAGGATTAAATGTGTTTATGTGGGCTCACTAGTCTTCATAGACATGTCCAAAGGTTGTTGTGGTCGCCCTGCCATGTGAGATGATAAAAAGTATGTTGAGAAGGCTATATACATTCCTTATCCTAGAAACAACATATTTGAGTTTTGAATGCTGCCAATGTACATTTAAAAAATATTTTATTGTATACACCTTTTTTAAATGACTTTGAGGACTGTGACAACACAACAGTCTAATTTGTAGCTGTGTTGAATAAACAAACTGAACTGAAAACTAACCGCCTGGCGCTTTATAATAGGAACGCAATTAACTATCAATCAAAGTCATCATTGCATATTACTGAAGGTCAAATTTACCGCTATTTAAATCTGCATCACCCTAAACTAAGATATATACATATCATTAAATACATAACTCAATATATATTGAATACATATACTTAGTCATGTATAAATGTATTTGTCCATCAGAATGTTTACTCCTGCTTAGTTTTCTTTGTGCAATGGGCAAGATAGAGGCTTGGTTTTTGGCATTAGTGACAAAGAGATAAGAATTTTCATAGCACAATTGCAAACTGATGTTTATTAGGTTGTTCCCTTGTGCAAAGGCAAAGTAATCCGGGAAGTTTTTAAAAGTAAACAAGGAAATGTTTTTTCCAAACAACTGACATACTTCAAATGTAACTACAGGTCAAATACATCTCAACAAAACGGAAGTATTCAAACAACCTACACTGGTTTCATTCAAAACTGTTTATTCAATAAAGAGCTTGCAATTTTTCTAACTCTAGGTTTCAACCAAAAACTAAGAAAAAAAAAAAACAAATCTATTATCTATCTATTCAATTGTATGGATACATATATATATATATAGTCTGGTACTGACAGTTTACTAACAGACAGGAATGCTTTGAAAAACATCACAAGTAAAACTGAAACCTAAACATTTGAACCATGGTGCGACAATAGCTTGAAATATGTACAAACTCTTCTATGTTCTCTAAGTACATTTTCTGGTAATGATTAACTTCAATTTGTGAAAGGAGTGATTTGAGCCCTCAGAGATGTGCAGTGGCTTCATTGGCAAATGCCGGAGCATTTGCCATGTGTTGAAAGAAAGATTACTGTAAGCATATCATAACATTAGTTATTAATAGGCTGGACAATGGAATTTAGGTTGTAGATTAAGACCACCCTATCCTGTTCCTGGAGAGCCGTCTTCCTGTAGGTGTTCTCTCTAACCTGAATGTAAAACACACAATTGGGGTAGGAGAGAAAACCTACTACATGGTACATCCTCAGCCCTTATGCAGCCCTAGATGTTCTCAACTGACAACATACTGCTTTTCATATAGCCTCTTAACAACATTGGATAATGACTTGAAGGATTCTGAGCTAACGGTAGCTGTTAAGGTCTTATTTAGAATACATACATTTTCGTGACAATAATTACATTTAAACAACATTAGAATTTGCTAGTCACTTTTGCAACGTGAAACTTATAAAATGCAACTCTTGCGTTTTGACCAATCCTCTGACCTGGAACGGGTATGAACCTGCCGAGTATATATGTGTGTATCTGATAACAAACACGGCGCTCTCCTATGAACGTACTAATAATAAAGTACTGTTGCTGGTTGAATGGTGTCGGTGCCGGCGTGGGAGGTTTTTAGTTTATTCTGATTCTGTTCGTAGAGCTGGAAGAAAGGACAGAACCACTATAGAACTTCCAACGTCTCCCGTCATTCCAATCCAATACCCATTAAACGAAAAATCATCTTTTGACCTCAGTAGTCGAGGGGAGAAGCTAATTCTCAGCTGAATTTGCAGGTTTCCCTGGGTCACATCTAATGTCCCCCCGTGCTGCCAGCAGGGGTCTGGATGGAAACATCTGGAATTTCCATCTTTCAACAGTCCCGTGCTGGCCAAAGCATAGGACATGGTTGCTGTTTCATGAGCACGATTTGAGCGTGGGATTTGATCAAAGCCTGAGTCTCTTAGCTCTGTCAGAGCCATCTTGTAGTGCTTTCATCACATCACACACAGACAGGGTTGAAGCAACTGATTTAAAGTGGCTCAGAAGAGTCATGGTATATGTATCTATTGCCCTTGAGAACGTGATCAAATTTGTGGCTAAACACAGCATATGTACAATTTATTTTGGGCTTTTTGACAGTCCTTTTGAGATCATATAAAGGACAAAAGTATGTTTTTATGCTCCCATGTAGGTTTCTAGATCGCATCCCCAAGACAGCAAGATAGTATGTATTTTTGTCCATGAGCAAGGCAGTTAAACCTAGGTTCTCCATGCTTGTTTCTGTTTAGAAATGATGAAGTGCAAGTCAACTTGATAAAATAAGGTTATTCTTATTTCTGTGATATGTGTCTATTTGCTGTATGAAATCTATACTAATAATAAATATCAACAAATAAAAATAAACACAATATATAGTATACTTGCTGTCTATGTTGGTAACCTCAACCAGAATCCTGCAGACATTACCCCTTCCTCTCAGTCAACTGTTGTATTCAAATCAAAGCTAGCTGTGTGAGTAAGTTGAGTCAACAGGCCATGTTATGATCCATGTTTGTTTCAACTTTAGTTTTTCCACAGACACCCACGTTCTCCTCAAGAACTCTTCGGTACAATATGTAATTCATGTTTAGCATGATCCAGTGGAGTAGCCCCAAACCACAACACTGCCCCCCTTTTCTACGGTTGGCCTAAGGTTTTTCTTTTCAAAGACAGTGTTTTGTTTTCGTCAAACATGGCATCTGTAATTTGCAGGCAAACAACTCCACCTTTGACTCATCTATCGAGAGCACACTGTTCTAGTATTTTTTTAAAATCTTTACTCGGGTGGGGGGTGACCAATGTCAGCTTAGTCGTGACATTCTCTTTGGAGAGCAGAGGCTTCTCCCAACCATACCTCCCCTGTGGGCCAAGTTTGTGGTGTCTCTTTGTGACAGTTGACTCATGCACTTCAACACTAATCATGGCAGGAGAGGCCTGTAGATCCATTGATGTTACCCAGGGGTAGGATTGGATGACCTGTCCTATGTTGATTGCGAGTGGTCTAGAATTTGCTTCATTAATAGATGACCAATTGTACATTGTAATGATGCACTTTAAAGTCCTTGGAAATTACTTTGTAATCCCGTCCATAATACATTAAATGTATAATGCGCTTGTCTATAGACCCAAAGACGCATGCATCAATAATCTTTCTTCTGAGGGCCTTGGATAAGTCTGGTAGGTCTTTTGATCTGGCATGATGTGTTACCACACACCCATGTGGTTAGGGCCAACCCAGACCAAGTTTCTAATCATTATGGAAGGCTAACCACTCCCATGCTACTCTCCAATGATGATCTAATCACTTATTCTTGTTTTGGTGCAACTGACTAGCATTTTAGCAATTGTATGTGGTTGCAAAAGTAGGGGTAGACTAAGTTTCTTTCTCATGAGGAATTTGCATTTCTTTCTATTTAAATTGAACAATGGTTTCAATCCTAATTGTTCAAGTAATTTGTTAATTATCGTTATTAGAGAATGTGGTTGAAATGTACCTGAAATAACCATGTCTGCAGAAAGTCAAATTTCCAGGAAATGTATTTCTTTCACATGACTTCTGTAGCCTTTCTTAGGTAATGTGGTTGGAGGACTTTCCAAACTAACAATATTCTACAAATTGTATTGCATTGTAAATTTATGTAATTTGACTACTTCAATTGAAGGAACACAGCAAACTATTTCTGATCTTTGTGTTTTCATATCCCATCTAGTGGATACTGTATATTCCCAAATATACTTTATATTCACCTGTATATTCCCAATTGTACATCCTATTCACTAAATGTTCAAAAACACAATGTGAAATGGAAGAATTCTTGTATTGCAGGTTTAATGCTTGGCAACACTTTATTTGGTAAAGCTCTGTGATAGACTTTTTACCTGAGGAGAGGAGAAAAACACAACTGAAACGAATAGTTAACACTACCCTTTACGACGTAAGCAAATAATAATTAATAACGAAGATGTGCCAATTAGTATTCTCGTGACTGGCACGTAATAATGTTTCCTTGTTGCTTGATGGCCTCTACATATACATTTGGCACTCTGGCAATCAATTCCTGTGTGCTTAAGTGATAACGGGTCACACCTTTGTCCTACACAGTATTGATGGTTTGACTGTGTCCGTTTAATCTACTTCTGGGCCTATGACTGGAGACGCTAAATCTTTCTCCTCAGGGACTCTGGCTGTGAGGGTTGTGGTGCACTGGTCCCCTCCTTCATTACCGCATCAATGCAGTGCTACCAGTCAATGCTCTCTGACTGGTCTCTCTCACTGTCCACTCACTCTCTCCTCTCCTGTCTCTCCTCTCTCTCCTCTCTCTCTCTCTCTCTGTTCTCTGTCCTCTGTATTCTGTACTTTCTCTGCCTTCTGTCCTCTCTCTCTGCCTTCTGTCCTCTCTCACTCTCTCTCTGTTTTCTATATTCTGTACTTTCTCTGCCTTCTGTCCTCTCTCACTCTCTCTCTGTTTTCTCTCTCTCTGTTTTCTGTACTCTCTCTCTCCTCTCTCTCTGTTCTCTGTATTCTGCACTTTCTCTGCCTTCTGTCCTCTCTCACTCTCTCTCTGTTTCCCTCTCTCTGTCTTCTGTCCTCTCTCTATCTGTCCTCTCTCACTCTCTCTCTGTCCTCTATCTCTCTCTGTGTCCTCTCTCTCTATGTCCTCTGTCCTTTCTGTCCCTCTGTTTTCTCTCTCTCTGTGTCTTCCTTCCTCTCTTCCCATTTAACTTTTCCCTCCCTCCTCTCAGTCTCTTCCTTGCTATCTCCCTCTCCTTATCTCTCATGCTCTATTTCCCCCCTCTCTCCTCTCTCTACCTTTTCCTCTTAATGTCTTTCTCTCTCCTTTTTCTCTGGCCCTCAGAATCACTGGTCTCAACAAGCTGCTTTTCTTCACTATGATAAAACCTAATTAAAGAGACGCCAGCAGCAATCCCACTCTTCCAGTTTCATCTTGAGGGGCACTGAAGGGACATTTCACTGCCACACAACAGAGTAAGTAAGACATTCAGGATTCCAGGACTTTCAGTCTGTTCTCTGAGGCAAATTGCCTGTGAGATAATGGGCAAAAAGGGTTCCCCTAAGTTATTCTGCCATCCAAGAACAGCCTCTCTTTTCCCTAATGGAAGTTGGCAAGAAGTCATCATGCATTTCTTCTTACCTTTTTTTTTTTTTACATTGAGCAGTTTATATTTTCTTTAGAAAAGCATCTTGGCCCGGTTTTCAATCAATACTTGAATTTGCCAATTGGACAGGAATGAATGCGTAGATGTATGAATGAATGTACACAACAGGACTTTTTTTCTTACGCTACAACCTTATTTGTGCTCATAGGGGGGAAACCAATGAAATCAGGTAGAGTAAAAAAAAAAACGGCTTGATTCATCCCAGTCCGATTTACCAAAACCATAAAAACATCTGGGCGATAATCATGTATACCATTGTATGTGTGCTGCTGTGCCATTGTGGTTTGCCTTGGATAACATTACTATCAAATATCCACAGAGGGACTCGTAGTTAGGATCATGACAAAGAGGCAGGCCGCATGTAAAAAGCTGACTGCAGCGCAGGACCTCTCGTAAATCAGACAAATTAATTGTTATTGTTTTGGATTAGCTCTTTAACTGCATCCAGATAAGGAGATTAAGTTGCCAATGGCCACTGAAGAACAATTGCTGTTAAAAATTTAAAATTATACACTGTAACACACCGATTTTGCGATACACTCTTTTGCCTCATGATAGTAAATTCCTTTAAATATAGGACTCAGTTAGAGGTTCTTTAATGCTTCACCTCAATGGGCCAATAAAAGTCCTCCTCTTGATTAGATACAGACTTCCTGTTTTTGCCAGCTTCTGTCCGTCTACAATACAATGCAACAATTCAAATGTCGTCCTATTCCATACTGCACCCGGTTTGACCACAGCCCTAAGGGGCCCAATGTGTGCCAACTTTCATGGAGAGAGAAAGCGTTAGCAACCCTCAAAGATTGTATGGTTTTTACAGTACTACTAACATAAATACAAGCATCAATTACTAGACAATACTTCAAATCTTTTTTACATGAATGTTCATGAGATATTCCCCAATGACATGTATCCCCTCCAAACTTGCTTTAGACACTCACAGTACTACCCCCCCCCCCCCTTGAACCACCATGAGTTAGCTATTATTTTTCCAGACTCTCAGTGAGGAAGGAGGATAAGGAGACATGTTGTGTTATTGTTGTTAATTATTTCT
Organism: Novumbra hubbsi; assembly: GCA_016801125.1. Lineage (NCBI taxonomy): Eukaryota > Metazoa > Chordata > Actinopteri > Esociformes > Umbridae > Novumbra > Novumbra hubbsi. Next base: position 103,676 of record JACXGK010000016.1, read on the forward strand.
TTTACATTTAGTAAACAATTGAGGAAAGGTTTTTCACAGAGCCCTTTTAATATTGCGTTGCCTTGATAACATGAGGTCAGTTTATGGTGTTATACTGTGTAACATAGCCCACTGCCTGTTGCTAATGGAAACGTTCAGTTAGGACAATATAACAACATCTTCAAGCAGCAGCAGTAACTCTTCATTTTCCAGCCGCTCTGGTTGAAACCTGACCCAAATACTAATGGGAATTGGGTCACCTCAGTGTTTCAAAACCCAGAAATGGGAATTTTGTGGCCAGTGAACTTTTGACCCATGTACAACACTAGTAGTGTTGAAGTGTCATGCTATAGATCAGGACCAAGCAACGCAGTCAGTGGTTTAGAAAGGGTTGATGCCATGAAGACTACTCGCTTAGCGGTAGCAGGTGAATGGGGGCCCTAGTGTTACATCTGACAAAGGCTTGTAGAATGTTCCATCAGCATTCAAAGGACTAATTGACAATTCAAGCAGCATTATCTCCAATCCTGGATACTTTTAGTGTGTTTGTTGTTGGTGTTTGGGTTTCTGATAAGCCCTCAATCTGTAGATAAGGATTTGTAAGCCTATGTTACCTATAAAGAATACTTGGGTTTCATCCATGCCACATTCAGCGAAACATTATAGTAGAATACTATGTGACATGAAATATACAAAATCATCTTTTAAAAAAACGTCCATCTTGAAATACTTTTTGGTTCATCTAATTGACATAAGAACAATAAAGAGAGTGAAGAAACAAAGTTACACAAAGAGGCATGAATTCACATCTCATTTCAATGTTCTTGGAATCCATCCAAAGAATGCATTTTTGAAACAGTTATTACTTTGTCAATGAGTGATTCCCCACTTGGTGGTTTTTGGTCAAGATGCTTGTGTGCTGATAACGGTTTGTTGAGAATTTGTGTTTAATTTTCTCAATATTACCACACGTCAATATTGATTATACTAAGAACAGCAGTTCAAGCAATGCTGAAAAGCTCATAACCACGCCACAGTGAAAACCCCTGCTTTTAGCAAATACTGCCCGACACACAGGAGCCCACAGCAGGATTAAGACGAGTTATGTCTTTAAACAGACCTACAGTATTTAGTAATAATGTTAAATCACAAATCACAAATGTCCAAAATTGCCTAAATGGAATGCTTTGGTTGTGTGTGTGGTATCATAGGAGCCATTTGTGTGTCTGGCAGAGCTGGCACAAAGGCTCCATTCAGTCAGCCACAAACTGTATCACAATCGTGACGCCCATCCCAGGAGCATGATGGGAGTAGTTGCCTCGGGGATTTCAGGGTGCTGATGAAAATTGTCGGTGTCTCCTTTTAGGTCTTCAAATATCTGCAGCCAAAATCAGACAAAGACTATGAATCCTGCGTGCGAGGCCGTTTTCCATTCTAGGTAAGAAAACTTTCACCACGATCACATGGAAATGTTGGTTGAGTTTACATCTGAATTTGTGACGCTATCTGCTACAGATAAGGATTGGACACTGATTGGTGTTTGTAAATATTTGGATGGTAGGCTTATAGAGTTTAGTGACTGTGACCTATAGAGTCCACTCAGGAGGTTGACGTAACAGGTGATTAATATATGCACCAGACTCCATCAGGGACTTGTGAAACACCCTGAGAAAGTTTTTGGCAAGGAGACCATTTTTAAATCCACCAGTTTTGAGTCACTTAAGTTACCGATGTAGAATAAAATCAGACTGCCATTAGACCTTAAGAGTCAAGACAGATCCCCACGGTGGCATTTAGAAAATGCTTTTTGCTCTGAGTGCTTCAGTAAACCATTTGATATCACTGTTCTGTATCCAACCCCAGAAATAGAAATCTGGCATCTCTTAACAAAAATAGAGACTGGGTGAAACCAGAATACTGCCACAGAGCATTTCAAACAGCCTCCCATCCAAGTGCCTCCAGCTCACGGACCCCCATTCCACCCTCCCCCACCCACCATAATTACAGTATCAGTGTACCCCTTCAACCAAAATGGCTTCCACAATGAATCAGGCATATTCCACGTGTAAACCCCTCCAAAAGAGAATAAAGAAAAAACGGCTCATGTGCTTGTTCAATGGAGGATGACCTCCACCATGGAAACGTGGAACAACCACAAAAGGGCGACTGGAGCGTTCATTGAGTTGCCTGTTCCCTGACAGTGAATCACTGTAGGAAAGTTTGGCTCTTGTTAGAGTATTTTAACAAACATCTACTTTAGAGAGAGAGCAAGAGAGAGAGATAGACATACAATCTAGCAGGTTATGGATAAACACACAATTTCAGTCACCATTCGACTGAAACATGGTTTTCACGTAACCTTGTATTAATATACAATATTTGAACAGCTTGTTAGAGTGGTTAATTCAAATGATGGTATATCAAAGCACATCCATCTTGCTCAAGCCCTGCTTACACAACACACACTACGGAGTGTACTGAGTATATGTTTAAACAAAGCACAGGCCATGGAGATGAAGCTGGCAAGAAAACCCCCATAGCCTGGGGAGGAACTAGCGAGCATCAGCTAGCACCCTGCTGTGATGACTCCATCCATAGAGGGAGTTAATTGATGCACAGCGCTAACAAGTCAAGCCTTCCTTTCATCCATCCTTGGAAGAGGATGGTTGAGCTGGGCTTTTGGGGGGGGAAGGGACAGGAGAGGCAGCCTAATGTCGACACCCACAGACGGTCATGAAATATGCATGGTTACCAGCCAGCAGCCAGACATAATTGATCTGCGGGCACCATTACGACGGCACACCCTTATTTTGCTGCACCTGTGGACCCGGCCAATCCGTTTGTCCTTCATGACAAATGACACGCCCTGAGGGGTTACTATGAGTCAAGCAATAGTATAGTTGGATCAACTCTTGTTGCTCAAGAGCAGAGCAACAGATTTTTTTCCCTCCCCAACTTGCCGGCTCTGGGATTCAATTCAACCAACTTTTGGTTAACGGTCTGAAAAGCTAGGCTACCTTCATGCTAGTGAGCGGATTATTTGTGTCCTCACTGCAGTATTTTGACAGTAGCTTTAGTGTACCACAGTCAAATTAACTTGCCTGGGGTAATGTAAACAAACAAACAAAAACAACAGCTTCTACCAGGGAAGCCCCCTCACAATATATTTTCATATTTAAGATTAAATGTTTGGGCATGGGTTTAGTATATTCATTACGGACACTGTGGACACACTGACATGGCTGGTCTGAATAAAACCCAGCCTTTTTTACTGTTGTGATCAATCATCCAAAGTTGTGGAGAGTTTGCGTAGGGATGGGGATTCAGCCTTTCACATGCAATACCAACATGGATCCTGTCAGGTCACAAGGATTGTTTAATCACAAAAACAGATATTGTTTAAACAGTAATAGATTGAATGGGCATAGTACGGAAATGATGCTCTGGCCTTCATTTTGTGTTTTGTGATGCACAACTAATCTAGAGTCTTGCTGTAGAATTAACTGAATAAACCATTATTTGCATAATACACACTGAATTAGAATGTTTGGGAGCACTGGTCTTTAGCATATCCATGACCAGTATCCAGTGTCAATGTTTCCTCACAGAAGGGTTGCATGTAATCCCCAGGCAGCTGTCAGCCTCTGCGTTCAAATTCATTCATTAATACCCTGCATTGTTAGCGGGGATGGGTCCGCTAAATGACTTGATAATCAGCAGAATCCTAATTTGCACAAATGTGGATGAGGACAGGAAAAGTATGGTGAGTGGTATGTGATATGTGTGTGATATATGTGTGTGGAATGTGTGATGTGTGATATGTGTGTCATATGTGTGTTTGATATATGTGTGTGATATGCATGTGTGAGATGTGGAATGTGTGTGTGATGTGTTTGTAATGTGTGTGTGATATGTGATATGTTTGTGATATGCTACTATTACTACTACCACTAATACTTCTACTACAGTTACTGTTGCTACTACAAGGACTATTATTACTTCTACCACTACATCTACCACTACTACCACTTCTACTGCAACTGCGTGTACTAACTGTTACTACTTCTACATACATCTCCTTCTAATACTTTCTCTTTAGTTCGTGCTTGAGGTTTTCATTAACCACGAGGAGACTGCTAAGATGAACCAGAACCAATTACATGAGCAATTGGGGTGCCTTGCTTAAGGGCACACAGAGATACTTCACCTTGTTCGAACCGACAAGTGTTCTGTTCCTGGCCCAATGCTACACAGCCTGCATTAGATTTTCAGATTAGGGTGTAGTGTAATGCATGTGGCTAGTGGATGGGTCTGCATGCTCTATGATTCTGTCTGATTACAAATTGATTGCAAGCCTTGAATCACTCCATTCCTGTTTATTGGTATTCCACGGATTAAAGGCTGTCGCCAACTGCGCCCGATACGCTTATTTTGATCCCTGCACCGCTGAAAGGGAGAGACGTTTATTGAATGTTTGATGTTTGCATACAAATTAGAATTTTCTATTGAGAGGTTTTACAAATCAGTGACTCGGGAGTTTAAAGATCCGAAAGATTCACCTTGGTTTCCAATGAGATTAAGGGTACCGGTTTGGTCGGGCCCGGTGAGGGAGGAGCTGGCGGTACTAGCCTGAAACGGCGGGCCGTCGGCTTAAAGATGGCATGGTATGCACCACACATTTATGTGCAGTTGGAGTTGTACAATTTTAAATGAACGGGCCTTACTTACAGTGGGGAGAACAAGTATTTGATATACTGCCGATTTTGCAGGTTTTCCAACTTAAAAAGCATGTAAAGGTCTGTTATTTTTATCATAGTTACACTTCAACTGTGAGAGACGGAATCTAAAACAAAAATCCAGAAAATCACATTGTATGATTTTTAAGTAATTAATTTGCACTTGTTCTCCCCACTGTATCTTACAAAATGAGGGGAATAGTAATCATGTTTCCTCAAGAGCAACACATTGGTTAATATTATATAACCCTCAGGAGTGCATTTTTATTGCAAAAGTGTGAAAGCTTATACAAGACCTTGTCATTACTGAAATAACTCTGAGAAGCCTAACCGACAATCCAGACAGATGACACATGTTTTCAGAGCATTTGGTCTTGTATCTACACTGAAAGTTTCAAAGGTTTAAAGACTGTTTCCTAATAAGCAGAACAAGGAGATGACAGGCTGAACAGAATGTGATTGTGGACTCCGAGGCTGAGGCGTGTTTGGTGCGTTGTTAGATGTAACCCAATTTTCTCTTTTTATCGTCAGCTGGTTCCACTAGTGGTTGTGTCCCGCCAGGGAGGTGAGATGTATCACGACAGACATCGGGACATGGATCATATTATTAATTTTCAGTACAACTCTGTTCTTGAAAAGTCAAAAAAAAAACAGATATGCCCACTTTCAGTTTGATGCCAGCAACATGTTTCAACAAAATTGGGACAGGGGAATATAAAAACTGGGTCAAAAAAATGTGTGTAATGCAAGGAAGAGCCAGCTGCATTAAATACAGACACAATTCTGTAGTGGAAATCCCTTCATGGGCTCAGGAGCTCTTCTGGAAACTAAGGACCATCCGGCTTGTTATTAGCACACAATTCAAAAGCCAGCATCCGTGATGGTATGGGGGTGCATTACTGCACATGGCATGGGTGACTTGCACATCTCTGAATGCACCATCAATTCTGAACAACATATACAGGTTTTGGAGCAACAGATTTCTCAGGACAGGCTTTGCTTATTTCAGCAAGACATTGACAAACCACATTCTGCACATATTTTACGACGACATGGCTCCTTAGTAAAGGAGTACGCGTTGTTGAACTGGGCACCAATTGAAAACATTTAGTGCATTATGAAAGAAGAAAATGACAAAGGAGACATACAATTGTTGACAAGTTGCAATCCTATATCATGCAAGAATGGGAAGACTTTTCACTTTAAAAACTGCAGCAACCGGTCTCCCGAGTTCCCAAACACTTACAGTTGTTTATAGAAGAGGTGATTCTTAATAGGCATGTCTTTTTCCCAAAACAATGCAATTTCACAGTTTCAACATTCGATATGTTGTCTTTGTTCTTTTTTCAATGAAATATATGGATACATTCTGGTTTTATGCAGGGTCCCAACGTTTTTGGAAACAGGATTGTATATGTGGCCTTTGATCAGAAGCTCCTTTCAAATACTGAGCATGTTTTGCTGGAGCTAAAAAAGGTTAGTTAATGCAATTTATAATAGAGCACACATCTTTTTTTCTACTGTTTTCTACCTTGTGTGCATTCATTTCTAAATGTTTTATTTTTATAAAGATAAACAATTCTGTCTCACCTCTAATTTTTCTAAGTGGGGCTATTTACCTTTTTAGAAAATAAACCTGTGCACTCCTTGGGTCATTCAAAATGTATGTGGAAAAAGGTTTTCGAGTATGTACACTATATTTTCCTAAAATATGACTAAACACAGCCAAAGGCTTAGATTTAAAAAGTAATATCCTGTAATATCTTACCAGCAACATCTTGTTAGATTTAATGAGCGACATAGTGAAAAACAAAACGCATCTTAGGGGAACGAAATTGAAATGATGAGCCACAGAAGAAATAGTGGATGAAAAACATTTTCCCTAATATCTGGTCTGGACATCTGAGAATTGACCAAGGCTCATTAAAAACATGTATTTGTTCAGTGTTCTGTCACCTGACCGCACTGTAATCTGTTGCAGGGGGCGTTGATGCGTAATACTCTAATGGGTATGTGAGGGCTGTACTCTGAGGGCCTGGTGCTACATTGTACATATGACTAAGCTGGCCGGCATGGTTTTCCACCTCCGCCAGTCATGTTCATAATATCAATGCGATAAAGCGTGCTGTAAAAACATGCATTCATAAAAGCCCACCAGCCTTTATCCATTATCGAGTAGCGCACATATTAACAGTAGGTTAGTTATTAACATGGAAAGGTGTTCCTAAACAAAATTGGTCTGTCAGAATGCAGAATGTAACTTATGTATTTATGTATATATATAAATATACATATGAAAAACAATTCCAATAAACAGATTTTACTTTTTGGGTCTTTAGTGGGTATTGATTGCGGATTGAAAAACCTCTTTCAGCTCCCTTGCGGTATCTCTAGTACTTGATTTGATTCCACATTCTGCCAATTCAATTGATGATTTAAAAAGGCATTTGTCTGCATAAGGTCCAACACTTCACAACAAAATCCAAACTATGAGGTCCAAGAAGGGCCAAACTAAATAACCAGAAGTGAAGGGTCTTGGCTTGCAGGTTGACTAAGAATCCAGTGGCCACTCAGAGCTTCAATGCCAGAATTACAACCATCTCTGTAACACTCCATCAGTCAGGACTTTATAGTGGTGTGGCTAAACCAAAACCACTCCTGAGTAAAAAACAAATTACCCGCTGCATGAAGGACTCCTAAAGCATGAGGTAAAGCGTTATCTGTACAGATAAGACTGAAATACAACTATTAGATGTGATTTCCAAGCGTTACATCTGGCAAATACATGGTGCCACATATAACTTGGCCGATTCCATAACTACTGTACGATTGAAGCATTGTGCTGTATTGTTGCTTCTCAGCGGGAGGGACTGTGAGACTAGTCAGGTATGAGGCGAGATGAACAGAGCAAAATAATGTGGTCTTTGAAGAAAACCCCATCCAGAGAACAACATAAAATATATCGCAAAATACACAAATACGTTTTGCTCCAATTTGTTCCGAACAAAACTTCAAGTCACTTTGGGAAGACATTGTATGACTAAACATTCATATAACTATGAAACATATTCCAATAAAATGGTCAGAATAATGCTGGCATGCTTTCCTGTACGTTATTCCATGGTATTAAACTGGTTCATATTATGTAGACTGCTGTGATTATTCAGTGAGCTTGCAGATCAGCTTTACAACTTCATTAAATGTACACTAGCCAGAGAAGCCTGTCCTCTACCAGTAGAGCAGAGGCTGCACATAATGTAGAAAATAAAAGAATGGAATAAGTACTTAAGTCAAAATGCTTTGGTATGCTCTGAATCATTTGGTGTGGTTCTGTCTGCAGCCATGACAGTTACACAAATGCACATGCTACTATGATTAGCCAAAATCACGAATGAAGTGTATATATCGATGTTTGAAAAGTGCAGACAAACAAATATGTTGTCTAAAATGAAAACCTGTCACCAGTTCAAATCACATACTTATGATTTATTCACAAGTAACGTGAAACCAGATTACATGGATCTCAAATCCATTTTAAGAGGCTGTAGCATAGAGGCACATTCTTTGTACGTCAGTCTACAAGTATATATATATATATATCTATATCTATAAAAAAATATATATATAATGTTTTACAACTAATCTTTAAATCCAGCAGAGAACTTGCATTTTTGGTGGGAAGGGATAAGGAAAACAAATATAATGTATGTCTTCTGTTGTGCGGTACGTCAAGTCACAGAGCACCCATTTCTTCCTTAAATCCCATCGACCTCATAGCAAGTCCAAAATAAACAGATAGGATATGAGAGCTACGATCTCGCCTGTGGTTCCATTTATATGTTAATCTGTTGCTGCCTTGTTCTTGTGCTTTGAGTGATTCTCATATAAGGCAAAGTAATGAATTCAGCTGGACATATTCTGCTGGTCATGTAGAGCCCATACATTCTTCCAACCCATAAGCAATCCATCATAATGCTTGCCCAGCAATACAGTGGGCCAAAGCCTCTATAATTGTCCCATTTATTTAGAAGATAACTGCTTCAGAGCCAAATGTCTGTTGAATATAAATCAGCCCAGTAACCATGGTTAATCGTAATTGTAACTCCAGAGAACAAAACGTTGGACCTTTTCTTTCACTAAGGATAAAATACTGCATGATCCTATTTTGTCCAAGCCTACCCTGCAGGTGAAGAAGAAATAGATAGTGATATTCTACACAAACGACTAAATCAAACCCACCATTGTTCAGTCTAATTAGTCATTGTTGAAATGACTTATTACATCCTTCTCACTCCAAAGGCCCAGACATAATAATAATAATACCATAAATAAATATGATAACAAATGAAATCAAAATTACATACAACAGACAACAAGAGACAGAATTTAGAGTTTTCAAGTAACTCCCACCCACGGTTACGTGATTGACAGAACATGTTCAATTTGTTCAGGCCACAACATATTCTACCAACGGTTGCACTCAAGAGTCCATGTAGAGACCACTTGAGAAACCTTCGCCTCTTCCACAACGCGGCCTCTTTGGGTAATGGCTTCGTAGACTGAACGACCTTGCTGACCCCAGGGGTGAGGGTGGGGGCGGGGAGGGAGGGTTGGGGGGGCATTTTACAAGGAGCCAAATGTACTGACCTGGACTAAGGGTTTCTAGCAATGACAGAGGGATGTGAAGGGCCAAAGGGCCCACTGAGATTTTGGGAGCGTTGAGTCGGAAGGTCATGCACTGATTGTGCTGAATGCTGGTCAACTCTGAGGGTCAGTAGAAGACAAAGAGTCTGCCAATGATTCTGCCTTGTTGATGCATGGCTGGACACGGCGGCGTGTGTTTTCTTTCTCCCGGGTTGGTCAGTGCGACGAAGCGCGCAGGTCGGTCGGGACACAGTGGCTGCCGGTGACTTTGTCCGTCCCGGTTTGCCGAGCTGGCGTGATCCACAGGAGCGGAGTCACGGGAATCAGACAGGTTTGTGTTATGTAAAACATATCTTAGGCCTGGGAAATCACCACAAGCAGCTTTACAACCCGGTAGTCGTCTATTCAACAGCGATGTGGGTGCAGTCGCGTGGCATTCTTGTCTGGCTCAGCTCGTCACATCACAGTGTTCACTTCCCATGCTCTCCGTTAACTCCTTCTTAATTCCCTCATTCCCAGCAACAGCTTTTTTTGTGTTTCTTTCCTCCAGAATTCTCCATCTGTTCCAGGGCCCCGTTACACCCGAGACTTTGATTCGCACAGCAGGCAGTGGGGGCTGCGTGTCCTGAGCTGAACCCGGCGCCGGTCCATGAGTGTATGCAATTTGGCGTTCCTCGATTTCGTGGTTCGATACCAAATGATATGTTCGCTTGGGTCGCTGTGTCATTTCGGGGAGCGCGATGTTAATAGCTGAAAGGGAGAAGGCAAATCTGTTCGCGATCATTCCCAGCTGTCTCCGTCAGTTTCCTTGTGTGCCACAATATGTGGGAAAGAGAGGATATTGCAAGCTACAGTATCAAATGCTGCAAACAGCAGTTAAATGTAGCCCTCTTTCTCGGCCACTGGGACAGTTATGCTATAATGCAATACTGTTTATTGTCCTGGCCACTTCTGCAATGAGTAACAACGCCTGTGTTGTACAATGGGGCTCAACAGCATACTGGCAATTCAGAGAGTAAGTATGTCCTTTCAGAAAGAGTCCTCTGTGACGGCATCTATTCTGAAACCATTGTGAGAGGATGATATGAACACTCAATAACCAGAGTTATTTAGGTATTCAGACTGCAGTGAAAGTAGAACACCTGTGTGCATGTGTGACAGGTTTTCTTTAGGCAACTCATTCACTTTTTTTAATGGGACTCTGCAGGGATTGGGTTAAACTAAAGCAACAAAGACATTCTGTATATGCATAATTAATCAGTTAAACATATCATTGACCATGATTTATTTGAAATACTGCATATTGTAACTTTAACTTTTGAGAGACCATCCATTTATTCACTATGAGGGTTCCACCTAGAACCCATGTCTGATTTTGTCATTGCTTTCATAATAACAGAATTATAACCATTTAACACCTTGTCTGGTATCTAGTTATCAAGTTGTTTGCCCTAATACATTCCCTCAAATGACTATCTAATAATTCAGTGGGGTGTAGTACCATATCCCTATGTAGATGAACAGCAGGGCGTATATTAAATGCTGCTCTGAAGTTTATTTGCCACCACCCTGTGCTAAATTATAAACTCCACCCTGCACATGCAAATAGCAGCCTTTCCCTTCAGTGAATTCAGCAAAAAATCGAAACATTATCATACACTTTTCCACAATCCTTGATTATTTTACGGAGAGCTGTGGCCACTTTTCCCCTTGTAACTAGAAACTCAGACAGATAACGTGTTTTGCCTTATAGCACCATATTATAAAATGGATGAGTGGACTTTCATTTCCTTTTGTGAGAACTCTCCAAATAGGCCCCATTCCCCTGCCAGCTCCTACATTGATCCATTTAACTGGACTGTTTAGCAATGTCTGTACGCAGGCGGCCATTTCCTTAAACAGTAATTAACGTTTGGAAAGTACACTGTCAGGGACATTCTGAACTCCAACGCAGCCCGCTCAATGCTGGACATTGGTAAATAGTGATTGGTAAATACGGATTGGTAAACAGTGCTTGGTAAATAATGCTTGGTTAATAGCGCTTGGTACAGAGTGATTGGTGAATTGGGATTGGTAAATAGGGATTGGTAAATAGGGATTGGTAAATAGTGGTTGGTAAATAGGGACTGGTAAATAGTGGTTGGTAAATAGGGATTGGTAAATAGTGATTGGTAAATAGTGCTTGGTAAATAGGGATTGGTAATTAGTGCTTGGTAAATAGGTATTGGTAAATAGTGTTTGGTAAATAGTGGTTGGTAAATAGGGATTGGTAAATAGTGATTGGTAATTAGTGCTTGGTAAATAGGGATTGGTAAATAGGGATTGGTAAATAGGGATTGGTAAATAGTGATTGGTAAATAGGGATTGGTAAATAGTGATTGGTAAATAGGGATTGGTAAATAGTGATTGGTAAATAGGGATTGGTAAATAGGGATTGGTAAATAGTGATTGGTAAATAGGGATTGGTAAATAGTGATTGGTAAATAGTGACTGGAAATTAGGGATTGGTAAATAGGGATTGGTAAATAGTGATTGGTAAATGGGGATTGGTAAATAGTGCTTGGTAAATAGTGCTTGGTAAATAAGGATTGGTAAATTGTTTATGCAGAGGTTATATTGTAAGAGGTTGTTTGGGTCCAAATCAAGAGGAGAACTACAAACAGATGTGTTCACTGGAATAATCCAAGTGAGACGCCACCATTTCTTTTGAGCAGCGAATGATGATGTCAACACCAGCTGGTTTGCCCATAAGCAGGCTGGTCGAGTCCCCAAAGCCATTAACACATTCTAGGGCTGAGGGCTCACAAAAGACCACTTTATTACTGATCTACAAGGCAGGGTAGAGTGATCAAAGGTCATGTTTGTAGTTGGGGGCTTCGAGGTCCCAGGAACAAGGTTTTCTTTTTTGTTTTGGTTATCTCTTTGTGGTGATGTGCTTGTTGTTCGTTATTCCAAATTTGCCTCAACATTTAGACCGCCCACATAGCCCACGGCAAAACATATTAACAATAGTAATTATACTTGGTCATTCAAAATGAGAAAAACAAACATTGTTTTCCTTGTCGATCAATGTCTGGATGAAAAAGGTCAATGATCGAGGTTAGTCAAAAGCACAATAATAGATTTGGTTTATTTCATAGATCATAATTACCAACCTAATAAACATAAACATATGATGTTTGATGTAATTCAGCATTTATTATTTATATGGAAATAGAAACATTTCATTTCACATCATTCAATAGCATCCTAAGTCATCAGACCGCTCATGTTACTCTTCCTGAAATACGTGGTGAATTGAATGAACCAGAGCTGTGACAGAGCTTGGCATAGGACTCTGTTCCATTTCAGTTTGATCCAAGTGCTGTGAGGCATGAAGTATCCTGGTTTAGCATTCTGGGGAAAGACTGACAGTGTAGCTAGTGGTTATGCAGTGTTAATAACAGGAAAATTAGATACTTTTCTAAATCTGGATCCTGACCAAATGTCTGCCCACTGGCTACTGAACCAGTCCCTCATTTGACTTGATGTTGTATATCCGAGTAAGTCAGCTGTAAATGAATGAAAGCTGCTATACAATCTTTCAGCTATGAAGACTCATTGGAAAATGGTAGATAATGATTTATACCAATTGAAAGACGCTGTCAACTAAATCAAGTAATGACATCTTTTGTTTTGCATCACATAGCTGTTCTATTTCAGTGTGGAACAAAAAAGTTGCTAGGTATGTAAAAACAATTAACCTGGCTGTTTGAGAAACTGCTATCGTAGAATAGACATTATCCTTGAATGGATTCTCTTGCAATCGTTATTTGTATTTATAGTTGCGTGAGAATGTTTGAATACACCTTTGACAAAAAATAACACGACTAAAATAAATAATTCCAATCCTGAGCTAAACTGTATGAATGGTATTTGCAAAAATATATTTCAAGCAAAAGGTAGGGTTAGCAATTGAGTACCTCACATCACCTTGAATTGATTAGGGCACACATTGTCCTAACGCAGTTGCAAAAAACAAACTTTATGGGAGTGGTCTCAGAATGACAACTGATATACTTTTGTTACATATATATTTTTAAAAAGCTATACGTCAAAACGATGTAGAAAAAGATCCATCTCACAGAAACCCTTCCTCTGTGCTCATGGATTGCTCCTTCGGTTCAAACCACAGGTTTAAAAGTTCAGAGACTGTTGTGTTGGGGATCTCATCTAAATCTGAGTCTTTCTTTCCAGTGGTGGTCCTCGTGAACACCAGGTTCATCGGAGCACCAGATGTTTTTTGTGACTGCACTTCAAGTAGTTTATCTCTGATTATTTGAGCTGTTCTTGTCCTAATATGGACCACAACAATATAGACAGACATAATGATGGTCTACTGTATACCAACCCTTTCTAGTCACAACACAACTGATTGGCTGAAATGCACAAACTAACTTAATAAAAGGCACGCCTGTTAATTTAAATGCTTTCCAGGACACTACCTAGTGAAGCTGGTTGAGACAATGCAAAAAGTGTACATAAAGGTCATCAAGGCAATAGATGAATATGCAATATGAAATTTTGATCTGTTAAACGGATTTTTGGTTACTACATAACTCCCTG
>JACXGK010000016.1:117739-129747 GCA_016801125.1 Novumbra hubbsi
TTCGGTATTGTCGTATGTGTTGTGTGTCAGCACGTATGTGCTGTTAAGCGTTTGAAGTGACTCTGTCACTATTGATTATCTCTTGTCTTCTGAACGGAAGTTGTCGTGAACACTTACCGTAACTACAATAGGGACAATAAACCCTATTCGTGCAAACTGCCTACCTGCATTTTGGTCCACTCCTTCCTACACCGTCACACCCTGTATGTTATTTTATGTTTATGTCTTCACTATTATTATACAATGTGAAACCGCGAAAAATAAAAGAAAACCCTTGAACAAGGCAATTATTTGACAATTGAATTGATCAAAATGTTTGTTGGGTGGTTCTTTCATGCTTAAAGGTGTATGTATTGACTTTTAATGTAGTTAGCCAACAGAGCAGGCAAACTGCATACTAGTCCTATTTATGTGTGTGTGGTCAATTGTGGTGTTAATGAAATTGGAAAAATGCAACAATTACAGAAGCTATACTTTTCCAGCAGTAAAGCAAATATGTTTATTAAGCACTTTAATATACATCCAAAAAATTGCTTAATATAATACAGGAAATACATTTTTTAATGGAAAGTTCAATGTACATGGCTGGCTATTTACATACAATTTAGGGGTCAGTTCCAAACCAGATGACAGACAAACCTAGGCAAAACAAATAGACGACAGTTTGACATACAGCAAAAGAAGTTGGAAAACTGTCCAGAATTTATCAGAAAAAAAATGTCCTTCTTTCATTACACCTTCATAACCCGCCTCCACTGGGAAGTGCCAGGCTTTGACTCAAGTTGGTTCAGAAATTGCTCACACAGCCCCACAAAATCCATGGAAAACAGATGTTTTCAATCCCAGAGCACCGTCTTCAAACCCACCCCCGCCCTGTGCTGTGGGGCTAAAGCAAGGGAACTGATATGCAGCTGCTCAGAAAGAGAAAAAAGAATACTTAGTTTCAACTTTGGCAGGACAAGTATACATTTCAAGCAATGCCTAAAACCATAACATTATTGAAGACTAATGCTCAGTGAAGTCGTGAACGGTGATCCGTAAGCCATTTTTGTGTCTCGCCCCAAAATATACTGCAATTATCAAAACTTAGCAACGCCACAACAACAGGGGAAACAAAGCGAGAATGTAGTTTCTTGAATTGCGAGTGTTTAATAAGAATTCCACAAACAAACGCATTCATCACTACTTTCACTTGAGAATTTCGCATTTAGCACCAAACGCTGCAGTTTAACCAGTACACCAATAATCATTTTCATCAACTAAAAAATGCACGCAACACAGAAACATGAAAAGTCCCATAGGGACAAAATGAAATGGTTTGAACATTATCAATGAACTCCTTCCTTTAGGTAGTTGTAATACTACAATACACACAGCCAGTAAAACAGTAGCAGAATAACCAAGATGGAATCCAAAGTAACTGCAGGCAACTTTTGAACAGAGCACCATGATAAAGCATACAAGACAAATGAAAGTGGCTTTTTTTCTCTCCCCCAAAAATAAATATGCCTGATTATACTTGTATAGTATTTGCTGTAGCAATTATTATATTACACGCAACACGGGTGTGGCACACTGACGAGGTCAATGCAGACGCGAGTCTCCAGGAAAAGGCAGAGTATCGAGGTGTGTGAAACTATCCATATCGATCATCCTGATGTCTTCTGATAAGGTACTCAGCGGTACCTTGCTGTTGGCACACACAACAGCAGGATGTGACAATGTACTCAGCGGTACCTTGCTGTTGGCACACACAACAGCAGGACCACAGGATGTGACATAGACACAAACACAAAAAAGTGTGAGTCTTTCGAACGGTTAGTCCGAAAACACAGGAGCGCAAGGGGAAACTGAACAGAAGCGTCGTTTTCTCTATTTAAAAAGTGCATAAACTGCATATTAAATATCAACACATTAAATAAAATGATAGTGTGCATTATTACATCGAGAAGGCTGCAACATATGTAGGCACATGGAAGTGTCAATTCATGGTAAGCCTTGTGAAGCAATCAACATTCTTCCCTAGGTATTCTTGAGATGTGGCCAGAGCTGGCTCTAGCCTTTTCAGGGCATGGAGCAACAATTTATTTGTCCCCCAACCCCCCCCCCCCCTAGCAGTCCCTAGGGGTCAGGGACCCCCTAGCAGTCAGGGGCCCTAAGCGACCACTTATGTCACTTATGGCTAGATCCGGCCCTGGGTGTTCCACTTGAGAGAGTAAAAAAAAAATATCTGTTTTCGAAGATGAAAATAGTTGCTTTGGCACGTTCCCTCCGATGTCTGCCTGACGAATGGCATCAAAGACATCTGAAATGGCAAAGTAAATCATTTGGGTTAGTGTTGAATTTGAACACATTTTAATCTTCCATTGCATCTCAGTTGGTAGATCTTAGCACTTAGAAGGCTAGGGGTTGTATATGTAATTTACACGGGGGAAGGGGGCACATAAACAAATGTGAGGTTCTCTGGATAAAAAGTAAATGTCTTCCTGGCCTATATCATTCATACTAAAGTCTGTTTTAGTTTAAGTAATGATAGGTCAATGCAGGACATTATCCAACAGCTAGTTGTGGTGAGTGACTAATATTAATAACAAAAAATGCCTAAAGATTTAACAATGTGGCCGTTAACCATTCAGACTTTAAATACATAGGACCCTGGACTGACCCATTTTCTATATTGTTTTAGCATTATTTTACCAGGTAAGTATATAACTAACAAATTATTATTTAAAGCAATAACCTGGAAGCAATCACGTTTAGGGACCTTGTTTACTGAGCCTTAACTAGTAGCCATTTTTGGTTCTACCTGACAGTGAATTGCACTTAGCGATCCCAGGACTGATTCATTGACTGTTTATTGGCCCTCCAGGACGGTAACAGAATACACCCAGTCTATATCCCATTCCTGTGTAATACCAACTTGTACTACTACATTCATGATGTAAAGAGCCCATTTTAAATAATAACTCTGAATTGATCATCTACGTATACTAAAACTATGATTAACTAAAATTATTATGTTAAATTACAGAATATCTTTAGAGTCAGTGAGATAAGCCACTGGTTATAAAAAAGTTCCTTATTCATGATGAGAAAGAACACTCTCATTGCATCAGATAAATTGGAGAATGAAAACTTACCAGCTATAATGGTGTCTCCTTTTTATAGTTAAGCCCAGAGTCTGATCCCTCTATCTGCAGTTTCAGGGCTTGCTTAAGGCTTAATTCAGTCTCCCCTATAGGGTAGTTCTCCAGCACATCTTGGTGTCCTCTGTTCTGTACAGTTCTGGGGACAGAAACCCTACCGAGGAAAACCTGGTTGCCTTGAAGATGGTAGTTAGGGTTGGTCATAATGCCATTTCGCTTTTTCTCTGCAATGCTCTGCTGTTGGATAAATAACTGCTCTTGGGTCAGTCCCCCATCTGACTGGGTTGAGTCACCAACCATGATCTTACAAGGTGGATCCTTCACTGCAATGTTGGCGACAGACTTGTTGAGCGCAATCCTCTTATCAAACTGGGTCATCTCATATTCATACACCTGACCCTGTGTTGATCCGATGGTCTTCAGTCTTTTCTTGTCTCCTGACCCCCCTTTGCCGTTTGATGTGCCATTTCCGGTCTTAATTGCTTTGGTTGACTTCAGACCTGGCTTAACATGGGCCCAGTCAAATTCACTTGACGGGGACCCCGGCTTATGTCCAATGGATTTGGTGGTGGAGGAAGGCGACACAATGGACTGTCGGCTTCGACTGCGAGGCAGAGAGTGTTGCTGGATTTGCTCGGTGAAGGTCATTCCGTGGAAACTATCTATCGGCACGGTCTGTGCAGTGGCAGTGGATGAGGTGGTTCTCAGCGAGGAATTTTTTGAACTTTTCAGGGAATTGTTGGAGAGGGAGGACTTCTGTCTATCCACGGTAGAATCGGGAGATTCCGAAGGAGAGCTAAAAGCATGGACTGGGCCATTCTGTAGACCACGTCCAGATGACTGCAGATCTCCAGCTCCTGTGCTGCCAGAGCTGCTAGATTTTATTGTGAGGGACTGCATTTTTCCAGCAACAGAGAGCGGGTTCATCTGTTCCATAGTGTGTACAGGCGAAGGACTGCAGCCATTGAGACTCGAGGCCCCGTACTTCTCAAGAAGTTTGATGATCGTTGAATGCCCCCCCTTTGCAGCCACTCGCATTGCTGTGCGTCCAAACTGGT
Source organism: Novumbra hubbsi (assembly GCA_016801125.1). Lineage (NCBI taxonomy): Eukaryota > Metazoa > Chordata > Actinopteri > Esociformes > Umbridae > Novumbra > Novumbra hubbsi. The sequence goes on from JACXGK010000016.1 coordinate 121,944, forward strand.
CAGCGTGGTTGGGTTCAGCGCCATGCTCCAGAAGAATCTGCACCACCTCTTTGTGCCCCTCTTGGGCAGCAATGCCAAGAGCTGTTGCGCCCTGATTACATGTATGATCCACATGAGTTCCATTGTCAATCAGGAACTGCACTACCTTTGTGTGACCTTGCCAAGCTGCCGACTGGAGGGCTGAGCGCTTCTCGTTGTCACAGGAGTTGACGTCGGCGTGATCGTTCATCAGCATTCTGACCATTTCTATATGACCCTGCCAGCAGGACACGTGGAGGGCGGTCCTTCCCTCCGTGTCACTAACTTCCACATTGGCCCCATTTTCTAGGAAGTATTCCGTCATTGCCAGCTGATTCTCAAGTGCCAATATGTACAACGTTGGGCGTCCGTCTGCATCTTTATAGTCTATATCGGCGCCGTGACTCAGCAGCAGTTCAACAATATCCCTATGTCCTTCCAGTGCAGCCACCCTGAGAGAATTCCTCCCATCATATCCTCTCTGGTCGATGCAAGACTTGTTTTCCAGAAGAATGTGAACGCAATCGTAGTGACCCTCTTGCGCAGACAATATTAGGGGTATTCGGCCATCATTATCCACCTCTGTGCATCGGGCTCCTTGCTCAATGAGGGCATCGCATACTTGCCGGTGACCCTCAAAGGAGGCCATGTGCAGTGGGGTCCAGCCTGCATCGTCTCTGTGATTTTCGTCCAACCCTCTGTCCAGCAGAGTTCGCACCACCTCTACGTTCCCTTGAGCGGATGCTATGCTCAGAACAGTTCTTCCTTCACTGTCAATGCTATCTACAGCTGCACCCCAAAAAAGCAGGGTATTAACAACAGAGGCATGACCCATGGATGCTGCGGCGAGAAGAGGCGTCCGGCCATTGTTGTCGGTGTGATCCACGTCAGCTCCACCTTCTAGCAGCAGATCTACCACGTCCACGTGTCCTTCATATGCGGCAACAAGCAAGGGGGTCATACAGTCTTTGTCGCAGTGGTCAACCTCGGCACCCCTGTCAATGAGGAAACTTACAACGGAAGCATGGCCTTTGCTAGCAGGCACACAGAGGGCCGCAACAGAGAGTGCGGTCCTTCCATCTGCGTCTTCATGGTTCACCTCTGCACCGTGTTCTAAGAGGTGCTCTACAATCTCCCTGTGCCCCATGTATGCAGCGGCAATGAGAGCTGTCCGCCCTTCATTGTCCGCTTTGTTGACTTCAGCCCCGTGTTGGAGGAGGTTCAGAACAATGTCTTCATGACCTCCCCAAGCCGCTGCTCTCAATGCGGTTCTGCTGTCAGCATCAGCGCAATCAACCTTGGCACCGGCATAGAGGAGGGCAGACACCACCTCCGAATGGCCACCCCAGGCTGCCGACCTAAGGGCGGTCCACCCGTCGTGGTCTGTGTGATTGATATTTGCCTCACAGCCAATGAGGCAGTTGACCACCTTAGTGTGCCCTTGTCTTGCTGCAAGGGTAAGTGCTGTCTGTCCATGGTTGTCCTCCAGCTCCATGTTTGCTCGTCTGCATATGAGCAAGTTCACCACATCCAGGTTTCCACTGTATGCAGCATTGGCCAGCAAAGTTCTCGCACTAGAGTCACATTGGTTCACAGAGGCTCCATTGTCCAGCAATGTCCGGATTGAATCCTCTCTCTCCAGGGCCTGCTGAACTATCCACGAGGCATGGTCGTCCTCGTTGTTGACATGCGCTCCAGCTTTGACCAGAAGTTGCAGTACCTCTTGCTCTTTAGGTATGGAGGTGGAAAGAGAGTTTTTAGCGGGTGTTCCATTCCAGACCATCCAAAGGGCCAGGTTGAATGGCTCTATTTGCATTTTGGAGTTGATAAGATGCAAGGCAAACTCCTGCACTTCCAGCGGTTTGAGCTGTTTGGCCCTGCAAGTGTAACTCATAGCCATCATCCTATGTCCTTCTGCTGCATTACACAAGTACTTTTGGGTACAATGTTTAACATCCAGAAGCCACTCTGCAAAACTGTAGTGGAAGAGAATCTTAGAACACCCAAGGCCATCTACCAACAACTTGGAGAGAATGTCCATCTTCTTCTGAAATTCCTCCATGGTTAGAGTCATGTTTTTGGTCCAAACAGCGTGATAAAGCTCCTTGACAGTGAGTGGCCTGCATGTTGCAAGGATAACGTTGAGGATAGGCTGGACTTTGGCAAACTGCTTCCTGACAAACAACCTTTGGCAGAGCCAAAGGTAGAGGCCATTGAGTGTGCCGGGGATGTCGCGTATCTCTCGCAGCATGATGAAATTTTCAACCACCCCATCAAGCACGCGCTCCAGGTACAGGAAGCAGCCGCTGCTTTTAATGTGCAGCTGGTTGAGCATCTCGGCGGTTTCCTTTGTGAGGTGCTGGCGAAGAGCCTCCTCTTGGTCGAGCCGGTGCAGGATGTACTGCTGCACGTCTTTGACAATGTAGGCTTTGCGAAGGTCGTCCAGGCTGATTTTACGGAATCCTATAAAAAAGGAGGGAAAAATTACACTCAGTTAACCACATGAAAGTAAACTGACATTTCCTTCTCAACTTCTTTCCATACAAAAATATCTCAGTGATAGAGCGTGTATAATATCTTAATATAATCTTTTCTACGCACTTATTGATGTTAGACCTCGGAAACCCATTTTTCCATTGACCTTTTACCTTTGAAGGGTTATTCTACGTCAACCTTTGATTTTTAAAGGCACACACTAATCAGAATCAGCTTTATTGCCAATTAGGTTTACCCAGACAAGGAATTTGATATGGTGTATTGGTGCATGACAATAAACAAACACAGTAAAAGTAAAAATCCACAGCAAATAGAAAATGTGCAAAACATTTACCATGTAAGTTGCATATAGTGCAAGACAATAGTCCGAACGCGTGTAATAATGTAAGGGATTAAGTTAATTTAGGGGCGGAGGGGTCAGTGTCAGTCGGGGTAATCTGGCCTGGTTGATGAGGCCAGCTGCCGATAAGTAAAAACTGTTTTTGTGGTGTGAGGTATTGGTCCTTATGGAGGGGAGTGTCTAAAACTGTTTGTGTCCAGGGTGGGAAGGGGTCAGCCTTAGGATCCTGGTGGCGTACAGGTTGTCAAGGGATAGCAGATTGCAGCCTAACACCTTCCCAGCAGAATCAGTTGTGAAGCCATGTTGTTAAAAATTAAAACCATTAAAGCTCTACCCAGGTCCCAGGCAGAATACAGCATTTAAAGCACCGGTATGGCAGTTTATGACATACTATTCACAACGAAAAACAAAGCCATTGGAATTAATGCTCAAATGGGGTACTTGATACAAAAGGACTTTGACAAAATAGGTTACCCCAGCGATTGCATAAAAAGTACTTTGAGAAAATACAAGATTTTCATAAGCACATCAATACCATGTAAAGCACCTTCAGGAAAGATTGAGTAGATTTGTTTATGCAGTAAGTGCAGTGGTCCAAGGTTGAACGTACACTTCAGCAGTATGGGCAGCGGCTTAGACTGTTGTACCGTTTAGGATGACTCAAATCAATGCATGTCTAATTAGCCAGTGGATGCCTTTAAAGAACATTGCTGATATTGTTTATTTTCCTACCTTTCTGTTGACCTTGAAATTTGCAAAGCATGAACACACCAAACATAGCCCTGATCGAGTGATAGACCAACTGCCATTAGTCCGATATAATCACACAATGTTATCAACTGTGCCAAAAGTTCCATCCCTCTTAAAGAGTTGGTATTTCTTTCTCAAACAGCTATTTTGCAGACATTTTTTTTTTTTTCTACATATTTTCTTAACAGTGTTGTAATCTGGGGGGTATGGTCCATTCATGCTTTGGACAATGCATTAAAAGTCCTCTCCCAAAACCGATTTGTAACAGTACTGAATTTGGTTTTATTTAAATAGCCAGGAAGTAGACAACCCACAAAAACCTATATAAATTTTATAGGACACAAATGTCTGAAGGTCAACTATACATCTTCGCTCACTAACATTACAAAATGCTCCTTGCACAGACAGTGCCTATGAAAATAAAACACCATGGGTATAACTAAATGACCATTAATGAGCACTGGCAGGACTTTTAGATAGTTCCATGCCACAGGAAAATAGCTTCAAGCCACAAACACCAACAAACATGCGTTATTGGTACTGCCTCTATGTTGAAGCAGTCAGTTCAGGCTCCACACCCACAAGCAAGGTACGAATTTTGAGTTCCCATGGTCTTCGGCTTGCTGCAGTAGTAGGGAAAAGAGGTTCAACAAATCCTTGTTCAAGGTTATTTTCATTTCTCAATTCTAAACTGGCCTCCTGCTGTGGGAATCGGGTGTTACATTCCTTTGTTTTATCGTATTGCCTAAATCGTGAAAAACAAACAGCCTCAAAATGTTTCCAGAGGAAATAAATGTGCACATTCCCGTCTGTTTGGGTTAGGGGTTACGGGGTTAATTAACATTTAAACTTGAATGAATGTATATTAACCCACCTTCCATGATGCATAACACAAACATTACAAAATGTGAACCTGAGAGGGTTCTTTAACAAGACAGCAACAGTGCTCTCCATGAGTATTGGGACATTAAACAATATGTATTTTTGCTGAATTATATATTTACACTAAAGGCCTATGGAACTACGATTTCAACATGAATATGCAGCAAAAGTGCCAAATGTCAACATTCATTTCTGGATGTTTCAACACATATGTGTTTAACCAACTAAGAACAAAAGGACAGTCAGACTTCTATCCCCTCGTTACATGGGACCATATGTATTGGGTCAATTCAACTGAAAGCAAATGTGAAAGGTATTAAAGTAAGTATTTACTTGCATATCCCTTGCACGCAATAACAGGCAAACTGTTGACTGGTGACTACGACATGAAAATATATACACCATTTACAACATCTGGACGGGGGTTTACAACAGTTATTTCTGGAAAGAAAGTCAGGGCTTTACTGCAGTTATTTCAATAGAGAAAAAATACTTCCGTATCACAGTTGTTCAAGCACGCATGAAAACGTCACAGTGCTGTGAGAATCTGCATTAATTCCTCCTCCTCGCGTGCTCCTGCTGGTCTCTTGTTCTTGTTTGAGACTCAAAATTATAGGGCCGAGGTATGAATGTAGCTACCCAGGTGGGTTTTGCTGAGCGCCGCTTGCAGTGGTAAACAACCTGTGTGGCTAAAAGTGAAGCATGACCTTTAAACGCATATTCTAATTACCTCCTTGTCTATCTTGCTGAGAAAGTGTTGTCAAGCAATATATTTCCTTCTATTTAAATACGCTACATTGGAAAGTAAACAATTCTCACCCTCACTGGATGTTTCTTCTCCTGCTTTTTGATTGGCTCAGAGTAGAACGGTTGCTAGCTCTTGTGAATAGTCACTCAACCAGATGAAACGCTAAACGGCAGATGTGGGTGGTCAACTAAACACCGCCTGAGGTGAGCAAGGGATTGAAGGTAAGACGAGAGTCAAGTGATCGCAAGGTCTACAATCAGCGCAGTTTGCTACGGTCTTAGACCTTAGATCCACAATGGCCAGCGCAGGAGCAGGTGGACGAGGTTATCCTTCATGAAATACCACACCTATGGAATACAACACTGTGGATACAGATCTATGTCACGTTGTCATTCCACACTATAACATATATGACCAAAAAAAGAATGCAGCTATTCATTCCTACCAAAGGCAGTCACTTCAAACAGAACAGTGGGATCATCATAACATTACCAAGAACCCAATGACCCAAAACCCCAGTGCAAGTTTTTAGCAACAGAGTATTTTCCACTGTCCCTAAGCAGCCCAGGATTTGGGATTCCTCCAGCTAAGCCAGGGAACCCACTGGACAGAAGAAGGAAGAGGCCATTAATAGAAGAGGGGTTGAATGGAATCAGGACCAATGACCTAGACATGTGGAACACTCCAAAAATGAACAGGCAAATTGGAATGCAAAGCACAGCAAATTGTAGCAGTTCTTTTTCTTTCTCTAGACAATGATTAACAAACAAATACACTCAATTTCTCCAGCAGTTTTCATAACCTCACTAATTCCAAAATAGCTGTTTGTGTGTCAGTTTTGAACACCAGTGCATTTGGAAAACCTGATACACCATATTGAAATAGAGCATTAAAGAAATAATTCACCCAAAGTACATTACATTTGTAAGACAAAAGACTAAGTCCTAGCATCAATATTAGATTAGTTTTTGCTTCATGTTCATATCATATACACATGCATTAGTTGCAAATACATTACAGTAATCTCAGATTAACATTATTCTTGGACCATAACAATGAGAGTAAACTATGCCTAAAAAAATATAATCCAGAGGTCCAAGAGAAAGGAAAAGAAAGGGATCAACAAGCCAGGGGGCCTTCTGAACATAAATGGACTGAGCTGACCCACAACCTCCGCTTGATCCATCACAGGCCGCATCGTGAGGCCCAAAAACCCAGCTGTGCAAGTTAGGCCATTGTCACCGCTCTCCCCATGGGGCGCTGATTAACACGAGAGCCACAGAAGGAACCTGGAGTAACAGCCCAGTGGGAGATCTACTGTAGGCAGCAGCTTCCAAGATTATCTGGACACAAGTATGCATGACCGATGTCTCGCACACCTGTCCGAAAAGCTCTTTGCGCTCCAACTGCAGGCAAGCACACGTCTCAATGACGTCAACTGGAGTACCGTAAATTAGAACAGGGGGGTGGATGGGGGGGACAGTGTGGATGACCGGGGTCTGAACACAGAGGAACTGCTGAGGAAACCAACAACTGATACATTCATCACGGCCAGGGTTGCAGCTTGGAGTAAAGTCCTAGGAGCCAGCTGCTGCTTGTTACGGAACTGGATAGTGGCCACGCGAGACAATCCTACGCACAATGACGAACTGTTGTCAGATGACAAATGATGCAGTGTGTGTGTGTGTGTGTACACGTGTGTTTGGAGTGGGAGGTGGTTACAGGTTCTGGCCCATGAACCTGGTCCTGACCGCCAGCCAGCGTTGTCTCAAATTTGTCAAGTTCTTTGCAAGGCACCACCTTAAGTCATGAGATCCACTACGAAAACAGAAACCCTAGCTTTACTTTAGCCCGCAGTAAAGCTTCCCCCCCTCTTGACAAACGCCTGTCCGACAGCTGCTAAAGTCTTGGCTTCAACACTGGAAACGGCACCCACCCAAGCCCAAGACTCTGGACAAGATTTACCTCAAACCATCTGTATACAAACGCGTATTAACACAATTCCAGTTGCCTTTTAATTTCCATGTTTTTTTCCCTCTCCAACATGAACTACATTAGATGCATATTCAAAACAGGAGAAGTTAAACCATAGCCTATTTGCAACTGAAAAAAGGAAAAGAAGACAGCAGTTACTATCTCTAAAAGTCTAATGGAAAACCAGTGTGCGAAACACAATATGTAACAGTTGTCTGGTTTAATTGTTGGGAGATCTGCGATGTCTGCATCATTGTTGTCTTTCTTGACATTTAAAGCAGCATCAAACGTGCCACTGGAAAACCATTACAGAAAAATGTAATCAATTAATTTTCAGTCCGTTAATCCTGCCGACACAAGCATAAAATAGCCTTGCCCCAACTTGCTCTGTCGTGAATTTCAAACAGGTTATGGGAGACCTTCCAGTTAGACCTGTCTGGTTAGCTGAAAGCACTGCGAGCAAACAAGGGACAATGAAAGGAAAACACTGACTCTAGACCCCACAGTACAGCCTAGCATTTGAGTCCATCCAGACAGTCCCATCAAGCAACCTGCATGGAAACACATCACGCACTGCAGGGACGCATCCATCATAG
>JACXGK010000016.1:129847-202140 GCA_016801125.1 Novumbra hubbsi
TGGTAATGCCCTGCACACCAGGGTGGTAATGCCCTGCACACCTGGGAGGTAATGCCCTGCACACCTGGGTGGTAATGCTCAGCCCAGTCATCAGTCATCAACAGTGGAGCTACAGCGGAGCATCTCTCTGAAATTATGTCTAGTCATAGCTCGCACCAGCAGGGGTGACAATCCCTAGTTTTCCGGATTAATAATTGACAACCTCTGATAGGCCAATAGAGGTAGACTGCTACCGAGCTTCACGACAAGGTGCAGACACTTTTGCCTGACCACAAGACCTAACCCGTAAAACCCTATGACCAGGAACAATGCCATTGCTTGTGGGTTACGTCTTGTCATGCATGAACTCTTTGTGACCTCATTAAGCCCGCACCACTGGATGTCCTGTTCTCCTGCAGGACCACATGCTCAGGCTTGGACGCCAATCATGTTTTATGAGGCACAAAGTCACTTTAAATAAACCTGTGCAGGTTACTGGTGTTCAGCCCGGAACGGTGGTGGGTAGTTCATCCACACATAAGATACAACGCTCAGCCCATGGAATATTCACAGAGTTCTCTGCAAAATCAACTACTCCCAAAGTGGGGAGTAGTTGGCACGAGAGGCCGTCTAGAGTATACCACCCCGTCTTCAGCACACTTTAGTCCCCGTTGCAAGGCGAATCAATGGCACGCCGGAGATTACAAGGTAAAGTATTTATATTCCTCCGATTAAATTAAGCCCGGCAGTGATTAAAGATCCCTCTATTGAAACAAGAATCAACAATCCTTTCTGTGCGAAACCAGAAAAACGACACCAATCTTGTCTCCCGAACCCGGGTGGTTGGAGCAGCTTGCTGCCCACCACAAGGGCACAGCACGCGGCGTGACATGAAGACAGCATTCTTTAATCTGTCTCGAAACGCATATCTGCCGTGCAGCACCAAAGGTGTTATACATAGACCAGGAAGACCTGTAATTTGCTTGGCTGTCAGACGGCTCATGGTAAATTACAGTATTCAGGGGGATTAGGATTGTCTTTAACCAGCCAAAAGTGCTCAACAGAGACATGCCTGATGCATAGTCTGTGTGTGTATACACCAAATCATATGTTAACAGCCGCTTGGCCTTTGTCAGGCCATCAGCTAACAATTAATGACCTATATCTGAATTCCAGATAACAATAAGGCGTAGGCAGTGGTGGGTAGGTTACTTTGTGCATGATGAAATCTGTTACAGACAACTGAAGAAGTTTTTAACTTCCAATCCAGTATTTTAGCAGCAAAAAAAGTCAAGTTTCCCACTGTCATTAATCAACAAAGTAAAATAAATTATAAATTTAACAACATCTACTGCGGGACCGATCAACGTAGAATTTACACAGCTGGCCACAAATGGGTGTTACAATTACCTTTGTGTTTCTAACCCGTTGCTTACTATATGAATACAATATATAATATGACTGGGCACTAAGATTCCAGTAATTTATCAGATTTCCCGTCATTTAATTTAAACATTGATTACCTGACAATCAAGCATCTAACTGCTCCGTTGTTTGTGTTTCTCTTGCTGCAAATCATTACTAAAAAATAAATACTGTTGTCATGAAACGGCATCTTTTGAAAACAAACTGATCACAAAAATCATGGGGAAGTAGTGTTTTCACATTATTAAATAAAATGTCGGGGCTTTCCACCTGTCCACCTGTTTTCCAACGCTTTGCATGGTGACCCCAACAATTCCCTGGTTCTTCAAATCTTGTCAACAGACTTGCAAAATAACCAAGCTGTGCTATGTGTGGTATTTCAATTATATACGATAAGCTTGTTTGTAACGTAATTGTATAATAAGGAATGATAGTGACTTTACTTACAGAGGGTTGACAAATAAACAAAATATTCCACAACTTAAAATGGAAAATGTTTTGTGATTCACAAAAGTCCCAAATGCGTATTAAAGTGGCGATTACGCATCTTGTTATACCTTCTTACTAAATAAGTGGTTCACCCATCAAGCCTTAAATTATTTGAGAGGTTCTTTCCACTGACATCACTACCATTGCAAATGCTGTTAGATAAAATCCAAGCTTCCTAAATCAAAGAAAAATGTCATTACAGTCTGTTGGTTTATAACGATAGCTGTTCGAACACCATCTTTGTCCCTCTTCGGGGAGTGATCTACTCCCAGCACAGAAAGAATAAACAATCTTAGACTTCTAGCCGTACAGATGTATTTGTGCTGTCAGCAAGCCAGAATATCTCAAGCATCCCCCTCCTCCAGAGGCCACTCCATCTGCCTGAACGAGAAGAAAACAGGTTCTCGAGACAGAGGCATTGGAGTGCTGTGACCTCCATGCCCTGCTTCTCAGTCTTAGAGTCTTGCCTGGGGTCTATGGAAAGGGGTTGTCAGGCCCGAGGTTTGGCCCAATGTCAGGCCCGAGGGTTGGCCCAATGTCCGGCTCAAGGGGTTGGCCCAATGTCAGGCCCAAGGGTAGGCACAAGAGCTATGATGCAGTCTCACGAACAGAGAGAAGCCACTTAAAAAAGGCCTGACGTGTTCATTTCTAGTCAGTGGAATCAGGACTATCTACCGGCCCAGTGCGGAGAAAGGTCCATCCATGGCTGGAGCAGAGCAGGAGGAAGGGGAGGCGCAGCGACTCAGTGGGGTGGGCTCAAGCCTCCCTTTAATTGGAAGGAAACAAAAACAGAGGCCTAGACCCCGACCACTGGAGATGGATAGGTTAAATGCATGGAGGGGTCAAGCACAAGCATGAATGCATTTAAAATAAAGGTACTGTATTTGGAAGACAGAAGCTGCTGTATCTGAAAGATTGTTTGAGATAAAGGTATATGGTAAACATGATTTACAGTATCTTAAATATAAGTACTTTAGAGTCCAATTAATCAATGTGGAAAATACAGTTTTCCCATAAAGGCAGAAGAATGTCCACTGGAATATATAGCCTTTTAATTACCATTCCTGGAGGGAAAACTGAAATATGCCCATAATAAAACCCATTTGCTGTGTAGCCAAAAGGAAAATGCCTTACCGGGAGTGCAAGCTCGTAAGCCAAGATATTACTGAGAAATATATTGGGCAGATGGTACCCATTACGGTTCAGTGCTCCTTTAGATATGAAGAAAACAAGGCTGCATCATGCATTCTCAATTAGTTCTCAAATGATTAGTCAGTCATTTTCACTAACGACCTCAACGTGTCAGCAACAACAGGATTCCCTCGCTAACCGCTACCCGCGCAACCCACTTCCCCCGTGCTAGGCTGAAGGGCTAAACGACAGTATGGCAACTAGAAAGTCCAGAAAACGTCTGTTCCAGATTACATCTTCAATAGATTAGTGAAGGGGTCAGGGGTTTCTGGTCACGAGTGCCACTTTTAAACTACAGAACATGTTGCAAGGTTTGCACTTTTTTGACTTTTGAATAGGTACATTATTCTGTCTTTCCCATGGCCCTTAGTGTTCAATAGATGTTCTTTCGGTATACCTGGTAAAATAACTGTAAAAAGGAGGGCCCTGTTAAATGATTTTGAATTTCAAAACATAAATTTGCTTTTTTTTTTTAACGCTGTTTGTTGGATTATTCCTGGTTTTGAAAGATTACATTTCTCCCAAAAAATCTTCAAATAACAATTACTGAAATTGTATGTTACGCGGCCTAGCAACATATTTCAACCTCCTGCCCCTCCTTCCGGCAGACTTCCACAGGCATTCAGTAGACAACAATCACAGAGGGTTTCATGAAATAGACTCTACATTCTGACTCAGCCTAAAAGGATTCCTGAAAACCACATTTCTTTCAGCTTCTCCCCAAACTGCAAATTCTTTGTTTGTTAGGCATTAAGCAGAGCGGATGCAAAGCTGCTGGCTAGTCAGAGTGGCTCACTCTTCCTGCGTGGTCTCTGAGGTGTTAAAAACTCTAACAGCACATTCCTCTTAGAAAGAGAAAGACGTGAGGAATCTTTAAAAAAAGGACTCAGGAATTCCAAGTTTGAGTCATCCTCATAACGGAATTCCTTTGAGATTGTTTTGAGCCATGAAAAACTTGTGCCTGCTACTGAGATGAAGACCCTCCCACGGCAACACTTGAAAAAAGAAAAAGGTCATCTATTGGATTATATATAGGATAATCTGAGCTTGATGACGGCCTAAGCGATAATTTTAGCTTTAAAACCCTAATGCACTCACTAATGCAACAACAGGGTGTACCGTGTTACACCTCGTCACAGGTAAAAGGTGTTATTTCCAAAAGGCACAGACGTTGAGCGAAGTATGACGCGAGAATCTGTCAGGCCTGTGGCGAAACAAACTGGCCATGTAAACGACTCGTTGGAGTATTTTTAGAGTACACTCGGCCTCAATTTGATCCCTTTAAGTCTTTTGTTGTATTTCTTTCAGGCGGAATTGTGAATATTCTCAAAGCGGTCGTTGTAAGTTGAGGTGCCTTACTGGGGGATAAAGTAGATATGTACACTATGCGGGCTGAATGACTGTAGACGATGTGTAGAACACACCACACTGAGTATAGACTGCACAAATAACGACACATTGGCTTAACTACAGCTGAGTTTGCATTCTGCTAGTGTGGTTCTTTGACATTGATGGCAAAACAGCTGCGGTCAAAAAACATAGACATGTTTTGGGACCACAGCAAAAACTACAACACTTGTAGTGGCGTATACAGTGACACTATGAAACGAACCTGTCCCTCATCAGAACAAGACAATCAGAGTCAAACAGAAAGGACATGTAACTGTTTATTTTCAAATAGTTTCATGGTAAATCCATATCAAAACAAACAGTTCCTTAAGCACAGAGTTAAAAATCATAGTAAAAATCCATAAATGTACACAGGAAACAACATCCTAAAAAAGACTACCATGTAGAACAATTTTGGTGTTTTACATGCAGTAATTTTATCGCCAATCAAATGAAATCCAACTGATATTGACTTATGGTTAGGGGCAATCTGAAGTCCCTGATATACCTATATTTCTGCTAACAATATGAGAAAATGTTCAACTATGGGTCATATTCACATCATAAAATGTTCTATCAAGTGTGTCATCGGTGTGTACACAATGTGTACGTCCCGGCATATAACGACAGAGCTATTGCTCGTTTTCCTTTATGTTTGATGAATACAGTTTATTGGGTTAGGTCAGGTCTATCCAAGCTTCCCAAAGACGGTTAGATTGTGTCTTTATGCAGGACCTACATTTCAATTTTATATCTATTTTACGTCCAATATAATAAAAGATGTCATGGCTGGTCCAAATACGAGACCTTAATTAGAAAAAAAAATTGGGCACTTAAATCCGTGCTTAGTTCTTAATGTAGTTAATGGAAGTGCTTCACTCCTTCGCTGTGGATAATAAAACACTATAAAACCCCCTCTTTATCTCCCAGGATATTTATTGGGATGACTTTGCCATCAATATTATCAATAATTTAAAAAGGAACAAAATGTTATTAAACCACACACACACCCTTTACAATACATTAAAATGTTCTGTCCAATTGTATTTATAGCATCACTACATAAAAAAAAAACAATGTAGGCCTACCTGTAAACATTTGAATAAACATAATATTGCTACCTAACTATCAACAAAGAGACGCAACGGTCACCACGCCATTGATACGAGGCCAACATATTTTGGAAAATACTACACATCAGTTGTTAACAACTGTAAAAACCACTTTAAACAGACTAAAACAATACCCTGTTCCTCTCCAGACATGTTCTACCACAATACTCAAGTACAAAGCAAAAAACCTTTTCACTGACGTAATGAAACTTATAAGATGCATCCACTCGTTTAACGCGACCGGATAAACGCTGAGCAGAGCCACGCCCTCTCTGGTGAGCGTCTCAGCAGAAGTGACAGCTACCTGGTGTGGACCCAGCCTTTAGCCAGCAGTAAAGCACAATTATTCTATTCCGCAAAAATGTCTGTTATTTTCAACCCCTTTTCTGGCCAGGGCCCAGAATAAACATTTAAATAAATGTTTAAATAAGGTGTTAATAATGTTAAATGTTGTGTTGGGAAAGGTAAAGGGGACGTTGAAGGGGACGTTGAACAGTGCAGGCTCTGCAAGGTGCATCACTCCCACAAAGGCTTGATTAATGTTACGCTAGCATCTCTACTCATCAGCGTGTGTGGGCTGGTATTCTGACAACTAGACAAGTTCAGCTTGTCACTGCGAATAGAGCAGTAGCCATTTCTGCCCGGTACTGTGATATTTAAGCATTAGTTGACAGTAGCTAATCCCTATTCCATTTCATGATGATAAAATGTCTCCAGAATTAGCATTCTCGGAGCCAAAGCATAGCATGACATGGGCTTTGATTTATAGCGATGGAAAAGGCTAACATTTTTGGCGACACGTAACAGAATACACAGTCTAGTTTCTGAAGAAAATGAAATATGCTGCTCAATAAGAATTTAAATATAAATGTATTGACCAAGTATTTGCTAGAATTGGCATACAGAAACCTGAATATATATATATATATATATATCTTGAACACAACAGGTAAATGCATGCAAATAAAAACAGCTCAACAGACCAGCGAAACGAGACACGAGATCCCTGTTCACTTTCTTTTGTGGCACAGTGTGTTGTTTAAAGAAATTTTTTTGCAATACTTTTTCCTGCTTTTGGTGACAAGTCAAACTCCACATGGAGCACAAAAGTGCAACACTAAAGCAGCACCACACAGATCACAAGAAAGACAAGTATTTCAGAAAGCCATCGACCTCCATCATACATTTCCCCTGGGTGTCCCACAGGGGCAAGCATTTACCTGTGAACAGCTTGGTTATGGCCTTGTTCTGGCGCCGCGCTGAGCAGATCAGGAGCAACCATGGCGGGAGGAACTCATGGTGACTGGCCAGAAGCTCCGCAATGGTCCTGGGGGAGTCTGAGCCCGAAGACCTGTGCTCTCCCTCTCCCAGCTGACAGCCTTCGTCGACCGAGTCCACCAGGAGGAAGAGGGCTTGCTGGGGCGGCTTGCCGCTCAAGAGCGGGAGGAGAACGCACCTGTAGGTCAAGCCAGACGAGACGTTTAGAAACCTTCCTGTGAATTCTCACGCCTCCCATACCCAGCCGACAACGCTGAAGATCGCCTGCATGCACTTACGACCGTAGCTGTCCTGCCTGCGTGCATCGACATTCACCCTCTGAACTCTGTCTACCCGGCCACTGTTCAGGTTTAGAATAACAACAGAACAAAATACGTCAGTCTGCTATAGCCAGGAACAGAATACGAGAGTTGTTCAAAGTCATTCAAAACGCTTGGGCATCACACACGCAAATCCTTGATGTGCTACGATTAAACCACATTGGTACTCGGCTATAGCCACAAAGAGGATTTAAATGCTGCATTAACCTTGAAACAACATTGGCGGGCAAGCCAAAGGGAAAAGCGAGAACCCTGAAATGATAATGCATTGAACGACTCCGTGCATAAACGCTGTGATGACATGAACGCAGGTCTCTATCCGTTTCTCTGAATTACCAACCGCATGTCTGCTCTGACAAGACTTTAGTGCCTGTGTGCATTGCTGCTACCCACTGCCTGATTCTAGTTTGGCAGTTGTGAAGTTCTGCCACCATTTAAACACACCTTAGTTATGCATGCCCTCACTGATTCCCAAATTAGAGTCGTATAAGCGTTACTTTCTAGTCAGAGTCTCATGTCAAAGGAACCAGCTAACACTTTGAAGCCAAACCCGCCCTCCATTTTGCAGGAGCTCAACTTCTCGAATGCGAGAGAAAAGAATGGCAGATTGCTCTTTCTGACGACTGCAGCCCCACGACGAATCTGCCGCGCGGACAGATGAACCAGCCAAGAGTGAGTCAGTGTGTTGCAAGCTACCGCAACCGCGCTGTCTGCAGAGACAGACAAATTCACAGCGACAACGAAGCAGGCCGTGTTACGAGACAAAGAGCCATTCTTTCCCCAAGAAATCGACTGCTTTCAGAACTGTTGACAACTGGTTTTCCTGCTGGAAGGGGACAGGGGCATGAAACGAGCACAACGATCGACCGGGTGCCAGACGTACCTCAGCCAATGATGAGTGTATTTCCGTCACATCTGGGGCCTCAGAACTTAAGCGACACTACTATATTGGTGGTCACAACTCTGTGAAGATTATGATGTTGGAGAAAAAAGGAGGACATGAAACGTGCCATCTGTTTTTCCTGCGATCCGCATTTCCCCAACCCGGCCAGGTTGTGCAGAGTGGGCTTCAGCGTGACGTTTAGATGTCTGGACCGATAGGCCGCACTGGCCACTGTGCCCACGTACCACACAGTTACTGAGATGCTTTTACGGAGTGGGCGCTAAGCCTGACATCTCCCGAGTCATGCAATGGTTTAGAGAAACAGTGGTTTAAGTCTAATTTACATGTGCAGCCAAGACACCGGCTTATTAAGGGCACAGAGCAGCAGGTAAGTCAACTAGTCACTTTGGAGATCCCACTGAAAAACAGCACCAACTAGCATTCCCCGGTGCTCAAGTATAAACTGAACGAAACCCTCATCATTAAGAGAATTCATTTGAATGGAGCGTCTCGGGTGCTTCATGTAGAGACTGCTCCGCTCTGTATTCAGGTGAGCTTAGCAGGAATAGACAGCTGGAATTCAAGCAAAACCGCCATAGTAATGTTTAAGCAGTGTCTTTATTCCCAAATTACATCTCACGTATCAATCACATTCGTCTTGTAAATGACTTTGCACATCACTGTTGTCACAGAGTGCTCAAACAGACAGCAAGTCTAATACCTGGGAAGAAACCTGAGACAGTTCAGGCTCAGAGGGGCGTCATTGGTGCAGGACTGCGAAACAAAAAACCAACAACAATCTACCATGTAAGAAGTTACAAAGAAGCTGCAAGCCAAGTGCTTTATGACACGGTGGGCATGCAGGTGTGTATTGATAACTAATAAAGAGGTCACTACATCCAAACACAATGAAATGTAAACTGGTACAGAAGAACAAAGTAAAAACATATCTAAAAACAACGGCATATCCACAACCCGCAAGTCTCTGCTAGCAAAAAACCGGTTCTGACATTTTCTGACAAACTGCACCGTTTTATCAAGATCTCTCTTGGCATCAAGCTATTCAGTCCAGATTTCATATCTCTATGGGCGGTTTCCCCTCCTCCCTGCAGTAGCAACGAGTAATGGATTGGTTGACTTGATTCACTGAATGTGTGCCTTTCAACAAAGCATTTTCTGAGCTGTGGCATTCCGGTTTTCTTAGGGAAGAGAGAAAACGGCATGTATAAATGGCTTGAATGCTACTAAAAAATTTTTTCAGCTATTTTAGAAAAGATAGGGTGGTCTATAAACAATGCTTGTACAAATAATAATCCAGTAGAATTAAAATACTAAAACGTTCTAGACAAGTAACTTCATGACTGGATATAACCATTTTGTTAATAAGATTAGAAGATTGTGTGAAAGCAATGAAACTAAAGAATGCAACAGACCTTTTATGTTTGTTTTAGCCATCTATCCCGGAAAGATTCAAAGGAAAGTTTGAAATTACGTGCAAACATGGTAACATTCGATTCCAACTTTAAATTCAGTCAGTCCACATCCATACATTGGTTGATGATAGGACTATGACACGTTGTAAATGCTACAATAATGTGTTATTGTGTAATTTACTAGCACTCATAGCTTCTCTTGAGCTTTTGGAGTCCCTTTCAAATAAAACAAACAAAATGAGTTCAATTCGGCTTGCACCCCCAAAACTACAATTAAATGACTTAAAAGCAGAACACCAAAGAACACAATCTAAGATATTAGTTTAAGAACAAAATGTGTCCTACCGTGACCTCTGACATGACTGAAGTTCTTCCAGCCCAGACAAGGTGTTCATTCCAAGTCAGACGGACAGTTATTCAACACGGTCAGAGGGATCTGAAATTACATCCCCAACTGAACGACCCCCAACCCTCTTTTTCTATAACGCAGCACAAATGTGACTACTGACCAACTACACAGTGCCCACACAGATGCCGTCCTGCATTTCACATTGATGCTGTCCGGTTTGCAGACACAAAACGAGACACATCAAATGTGCCAGACAAAGCACATCTAACCGTCTCCTCTCCCAAGTCAGAAGTAGACATCAGAACAAGGCTGATATCCTACACAATGTTGGAGGGTTGACATCCTTTGAAAGTGCAAAAGATCAACTGCAGTCCGACAGGACCTTTATCTTACATCACATAGTCACTTCCTATTTCCTAATGTGCACAGCAAATGGGTCTGTGAACATTTAAGGCCAAGCATTGATCTTTCAATGCATTTATATATTACCAGATCATAATTGAGTATCGCATGTTGCAGGAACATAACATTTTTGGCATTAAGTTTGTATTTCTATCGACCTTTCTATCAACCTTTTTTAAGGACACCGGAGCTGACCGAAAGACGCTTATAGAACCCCAGGGCCACATCCAAGGATCTGCAGGCCTCTTGCCACAATAATTGCCAAAGTGCATGAGTCAACTGTCAGAGAGAGAATGCACAACGTTGGCCTACATTGAAGGTCAGAAAGAAGGAAGCAACTGCTTAAATCAATATATGAGAAAAGATTGCCAGACAATACCTGGGTAAAGAGCCCAAATCTACACTCACTACGAATGAGTCAAAAGGCGGAGATGACATTAACCAACCATAAAGCATGAAGGTGGTGGCATTATGGTTTGGGGCTGCTTTGCTGCTTGTCCAGGTTGAGTCAACCGTGAATTCCTTATTGTACCAGAGAAGTCACGGCCCACATCGCAATCTGATCGAAATGCAGCAAGGGTACTTGTTGCACACAAGAAAGTCTTTGAACATGATACAACTGAAGATAAGAGTAGGCAGAAATGCCTCCTAGGCAATGTAAGAGACTGATAGAAAGTTGCAAGAACAACAAGTAATTTCTGCCATGGGAGCAGCACCAGCTATTGAAAGAAGGGGGTGTGGTAATTTTTTCTGCACAATGAAAATGGACCAAATAGTTTCTAAATTACTAAGATGATTTAAACAGGTAATTTCAGCCTGTTCCCAGCCAACCATGTCTGTCACATGGACACGCAAACAGGATCCAAAATAAGAGTTAGGACTCTTTAGGAAATAACACAACCATAACCACCTGTGTGTCTCCCAGCCACGTCCTCTAACCTTCTCTCGGGCTGGCCGGGGCTGCCTCTCGGGCTGGACGGGGCTGCCTCTCGGGCTGGCCGGGGCTGCCTCTCGGGCTGGCCGGGGCTGCCTCTCGGGCTGGCCGGGGCTGCCTCTCGGGCTGGCCGGGGCTGCCTCTCGGGCTGGCCGGGGCTGCCTCTCGGGCTGGACGGGGCTGCCTCTCGGGCTGGACGGGGCTGCCTCTCGGGCTGGACGGGGCTGCCTCTCGGGCTGGACGGGGCTGCCTCTCGGGCTGACTCGTCCCAGTGGGATCCTCGGGAAAAAAAGCCTCCTAATCTGCAGTGAGTCTTCCGCAGCCATGCACCTCATGAAGGGAGCACGGCTCCCTCATCTTTCATTAGCATCCCCCCCATTCCTGCTCTGCAGTCCCAAGCCCCACTAGGAACAGTCAAAAGGTGGTCAACAAAGCACTGAAAGCGCTGATCCAACTCCACAATCAGTCCCTTAATAAAGTACTTCCATGGTATGCAGGTAAAGTGTAATCCGAGGGTAGATAATAGGCTCTGAATTACTGTTCCAAACTATGTTTTTTTTTTACTTGGTGTGGGTCAATATGTATGGGCTGCATCTATATTTGTCTTTTGATCAATGACCCGAAACAAATGAAGGGTCTGGTGTAGATTTGGAGGAAAACCGTAATATGTAATTTGTGTTAGACAACTGTATGAAAAGGTAGTTTGTGACTTGTTTCAGTAAAAAACGTGTTATCAGGTGGCCATGGAAGCTTTCCCTCGGTTGATTATTGCCGTTAAAATAGACACAGCCCTTCTTTGCTAACAGCGTGTGGTTGATGTTTTACCATGATATTAGGGAATCCTCGTTCAAGTGGTTGCACTGAAATGGTTGAACAAATAGGAAAGTGACGTGTTTGCCGCAGATATTTGCCTGTCAGGTATTCAAACTACTGCATGCTCATTTGAAAATCACCTTTAGAACCAAACCCCAAAAGCTCTCGCCTTAACAAAAGAGTACCCTGCCCTAACAGTACATCTGCCAGTGCCTTTATCTTTTTGTGCCCAAAGGGCTGAGTTAACACCACCTATTTATGTCAGCTCTTTTGTCCTAAAAAAGCTAGACATGTTGCAGGGAGACCATTTGGAAGTTTCAAACAACAAGGCCAAATAAATTCCACAGCTAGTACTCTAGTCAAAACATGGTAGGTACCTCTGATTGAGGAAATGCACATTGTAGTTACATGGTGCTTGAATTGTCTAACCAAGAGGGATTAATGACACACACCATAACACAAAATGGCAGGTGAAGGGTAAGGCAACGCATTGGATGTACACATCACCTATACATACAAGGTGTTATGTATTGACACACAGCCAGTGATTACGATCGACAAACATAGCGGTTTGGCTCTGACGAGGCAGAGGAATTTGACCAACCACCCTGGGTTTCTAACTGCTTAGTGGGTAAAAAGCTCCACTAGTCTGGTTTAATGAGCGCCTGACCTTCAAAACCTAACACACCCTATTTCCTTAATTAAGACGAGAATATAGCCTAGTAGTCATTTGATGACACTGACCTGGAATAGGTTTAACACCTCCTGGAAATTCTTGCCAAAAGTATATTTGGGGCACAAGGACTGTGTAAGAAGAACACCCTCTTATAATTCTAAATTGCTTGCTCTGCCTCTGCCGTCAGTTCACAAAGACAGACCAGAGGATCTTGGCTGGGCTACAGATCTTCCACATTCCATCTCACTGGCAAGCTGATAGCATCAAGTCTTTATGTACAACAGTGGCTGCAGCTTTTACACCTGAGATGGTGATAGGATATTCACCATAGCGGAGTGCATGTTTACCCAACAAACACAAGGCTTGGGATGTTTTTTTGGGGGTAGAATATGTTTGTTTTTCACATGAACCAAACCACAGACGGTAAAGAGATGAACTTGTTTACACCAGGCTAGGCTGGGGAGAAGCTCTCCTTCTCCTTCGCACCGACCAGAATAGGACCTCTGTCTGGCTACAGCATAGCTGTCCTCCATGTTAAAGTTCACAGGCAGGTCACACACATCCACACATCCACTTTACTATGTTACCCGCTGACAATACCCTGCAATACACTTTCAGGTTCCTTTTGAGGTGAAAGAGACCAGGGAAACGAATGAGTTACCTGATTATTTGACCCACGTTCCTAGTGTGAGTGATGTAGAGAGAGAAGAAATAAACATCACCAGATGGCCAGACAAGAGGCATGTGTGTCCAACACAGCATTCCATCCTCCGTGTGTGTGTGTACTGGCCGACCAGTCATGCAGACCAGTTAAGGTAGGAACATACACACATGGTGGTTCAAACCCCTTTTAAATCCCCACTCTGTTAAAGGGAAACAAACCAGTGGCCAAGCATGATCCCGTATGTACTTTGTTTCAAGTGTGCAGCACAAATCTTCCCGATGCACTCAGCCACACACTTCAAGGCCGTGTGTCGTCCTCCCCTCTGGCCACCTAAGCTAGGGTGCCACTTAAAATAACTGACCTTTCCTTAACCATGAGCTAGCGGAGACAGCCCCCGACGGCACATCACACCAGAGGAAAACAACACAGGCCGTACATCAATGGGCCTGGGGAGGGGGGTTAAGGGACGTGTGTGTGTGTGTGTTTGTGTAAAAATGGGATGGGCGGAGCCAGGACAGGGGGGGCAGGGCCATGACAGAAGGGGCGGGGCTAGGAGAGGAGAGACAGGCCCCAGGGCAGCGGGCTTCACTTACCTCTTGAAAGCCTCCGCCGGGTTCCTCTCACACTCCCCGGGCTGAAGGGAGCTCTGCACCGCCGGGTCGCGCACCCTCTCCTCGTAGCCCGGCACCAGGCCGCTCCGGCAGACCTGGGCCACCAGGCCTCGGATGAAGCCGCCCACACAGAGTGTGTCCGAGTCGTCCGCCCGGCAGAAGTGGAAGGCCACGCACTGCCGCTGCAGCCCCCGGTGCGTGCCCTGGGCCGAGGTGGGCCACAGGAGCTCTGCGCACAGGGCGGTCTTGCCACTACCGGGCCCTCCCACCAGCAACACCCCCCAGGCGGTGGTCTTGGCGGGGGCTGCCGCGGAGCAGCCGCCGTGGATGGACGCGCCGGGGCCCGGGGCCGGGGCGGGCTTGCTGGGGGCGCTGGTCGGCCCACTCAGGCTGTTGTTTTTTTCCTGGAGGCAGTGCTGGATCTTGTGGAAGACCCACTCCCTGCAGTAGAAGCGCTTCCCCTGCAGCAAACTGGTTTGGGACATTTTGAGATAGTGCTGTTCCAGCTATTCCTTGTGTGTGGGGGGGGGGCTTTCCTGGCCCTCACATTTTCAAACCCGAGTGGGCAAACTGTAAATGTCAGTATCCATCTTGTTGGCTCCACGTGTGTCTTTCTAAGTTGACTGCAGCTGTCCGTAATGTTGCGATAAAGCCAGAGTGGAACTGAGGCTCCCCTCTGGGAAAACTCTTGAGAAAACTGAATGGCTGTGGGCAAGGAAGGCAGTTTTTTGGGGGGACGTTGCAGAATATCTGTGGCAAAAAAAAGTCACAACTGAGGCTTATACTGTACACTTTCCATATTTTTTTTCCATGGCTTTCTCGTTGGCTGGACTGAATGCTCAGTGTTATTCCAAGTTAGTTGTTTTAACATAGCTTTGTGCATGACTGGGCACAGTGTTATCGGTGCATCCACTATCAAACTCGAACACTGTTTGATAAAATTGTCCTCAATAGCCAATTATTTTCCCCCCTTGATAAATGTCAGGGGGAAACGTCAGCTGGAATATTGTTTCCATTACATTAACATGTGAATCTCAGCCAGACTTGCGCTGTTCTCCAATAACACTGAGCGCCTGGTCACTTTCCTGAAAAAGAGAAACTTGGTGTAAAAAAAATTAAAATTATATATATATATATATATATATATATATATATATATGTTTATATGAATTTATAAAATAGGTTCAATATTAAACGTTTACATAGCCACTATAATTATAACGTTGGAAGATGCATTACATCGATTTGTATATAACACAGTAACAAGACGATGGTCCAAGATTCTTCGCAAAGTTCCGTTCAGTTTCTCTAGCCTATTCACTGATCCGCCTTGCTTCCTATGTGGCTTTAAATCCCAAACAATTCACATCCGTCCTGAACGGGGGAAAAACTCAATATGAGAGGACCCCCTTTCTCCGCCTACAGCAACATAGATGTCCCTATCCCACGATGCAATTTTAGTTAATACCAATAACGTAAAAGTGTGGATTTCTATTAACATCGTCAAAAAGCAAGACTGGTACGGTGTTATAGGTATATTTCTTTAAAATGCGTGTATAATGCCGGCAAAATGTTATTATTCACCTTTCTCTGGTTTTCTAGGCGCCCACCTAATCGCGTAACCATTAGGCTATAGGCTGCAACAGCGGTCCAATTTCGGAAATAAATAACAAAGAGGCAGTTGTAAACTCGATATCGACATGTTAAAACAAGGAAAAGCCTATGAATAGGTGTTAGGGGTAAACTGTCATAGGTGTCGAAGAAACGTGGACCAAAGATTGGTTAGGCTACACCGTCTTTTGTATGACACAAAACCTCACCCATTTCAAATGAAATAGAATTGAACACCTTTAATAAAACAACATTCATTATTTACAAATTATGTAATCACTACGAACAACCAATAGGTAAATGGACTTAACGGGTTTCTTGATCAAACAAAATACAATATAACTATTTAAAAAAAACTTCAAGCAAATGTGGAACGTTTGCCAATTTTTCTGTTACATCAACCATCTCGCAAGCTATAGCCTACGGCTTCTCACCTCTTGCTGAATCCCTATTTTCCTTAGGATGTCCGTGTTTGAAGCCTTTGCGTCTCCAACCAAACGCTATGCTTGTACGGCAATATACGATTTGCTTAATCTATTTTCAAGCCCAATCTTCCACTTCGTCCATACGCGTCTTTGCATTTCCCTTTCTTTTAGCAGCCGCGGCTCCTCCTGCTATCCAACACAGTTCTGTTGCGCCCTGCCACCAGTCTCTCCGCCTCCAAACATTCTAAAATTGTATCCCTTGCATACTGAGCACACGCGCAGGATGGACGCAACGTCTGATGGGAATTGGGGTTTTATAACCAGACGCCATTATAACGGTCTTAGACGAACATTCCATACAAGTGTACTTTGCTTTTATAACCCATGCTTGCACAATTAAACAGTGTTGATCGTGCCTTGTATATTTTCCACTGCAGACACACAGAGTCTTATTAGTGTTTTAATTTCACAGTAAATGCCTAAGTAAATATCTATCTTTATAGACCGTTGTCTGGCCCTCACCATCTGGAGGTAGGGTTTTAGAGATGCCACCATTCAACACAACAGAGAGAGATAAGGAAATCAATATATTGAACCAAAGCCTTTCACCTATAATCACAAACACACACACACTAATCTCTCATCTCCGTCCACCCCACAACCCCTCACTAAAACAATATGCCAAAGGGTTGTTGCACTAAAGTATGACCCTTCGTTTATAGCAGCTGTTCACAGAAAAATAACAAACACTAACATATCCCCAAACACCTTTAATGTAATAGAAACAGCATCTCCATGACACTTTGTTGAGAAAAAAAGAATGGTTCTTAAAGTGCACAGCACAAGAGCCCCATTACCTTAAACATAAAAGGGCATTTTCACTTTTTACTATTTAATGTTAGATGTTTTATTAACGGACCAGCTTTCTTTAAACAGCCATTACTAACTTTAACACATTTTGCCACAGCTAGCTCAAAATCAATAGGATTAATGTGAGCATGTTTCTTTGTTTATGGCCAAATTAGTTCATTTGAGGTGATTTGGAAATTCAATTTTTGTTTAAATGCTCACCCGCCGCTTTTCTCTTAATGGATTCTGAGGTAGGGGTGACAAACCACTCGATGGGGTATCAAACAGTGCAGCCAAGCCAATCTGTGTGATTTGGGTAATTGCAGTAATTTTCCCTCTTTTCCAACCAATATCCACTGGCCATTTTCTTCCATAATTGTGTCCCTTAATAATGTTTCTTCTTTATTTAAATGTAAAATATTCTCAGACTAGACATCGGCGGCTAAAGTCGTTGCAAATTCTAGGCTTGCGATGTCTCGTTTGTTCTGAAATATTGGTGTAGCAGAGTGTGTCAAGCCCTTGACCATGCGTCGACAGATGTCTCGTTTGTTCTGGAATATTGGTGTAGCAGAGAGTGTCCACCCCTTGACCATGCGTCGACAGATGGCCCGTTTGTTCTGGAATATTGGTGTAGCAGAGTGTGTCCAGCCCTTGACCATGTGTCGACAGATGCTCTGCCACTCTGTCAAAAGGAGCTTGTGGGTATATAGGCATCTGAAACACACAGTAAAGCCAGAGGCCTCCAGAATATAGGCTAATGGATTACCACTGTCTCTCTGCTTCGTGCGTTTCTTAGCGTGCAACACAAGGTCAAGGAACGCAACCTTTAAATGCCAATGAAAACAAGATGTGGGCCGTTTTCTGACTCACTTGTGGGGCCACAAGCATCTGTAGTAGAACGTAAACGCTGCCTCCTTCGCACGTGAGAACACGCCACTGTAACCTTATCCCAAGCTTACTGAAATAACGCATTGCATTCCAAAAGCAAACTGATTTTGCATGTACACATACGCACGTCATTGTATTTTTCTGTTGGCGACAATGTCGCGAAAGTATGGACATTAGCAAGTTATTCATTTTACATGCAGTAGCTTCAGTTGCTCTCTGTACAGTCTCTGAATAAATGTAATAGGCAATCAGAAATCCACGCGGAAGGACAGTGAATTAATAATAATTCTCAATCCCTGGACGCTGCTTCTTGATTCGAGTATGCTCCAAGAACAAATATGACTGTAATTGCTCAGTATTTTTATATCTTCCCATCTTTTATATGGGAATTGAAGTCATCTTTATAAAGCATGCCAGTGAGTTAATAATATTCTCTTGGACCTCGTATGATCCAAGTAATTGAATACCTTTTTAGTATTATCTGGAGACTCAGCAGCAGCATGCATGGCCTTCCTTCCTGTTAAGTTCAGACCATTAACGCTTTACACTATTTTTCAGAAAGAGTCCTTGGTAACATAATGTTCTCCAGGCTACAGAAATCAGTTGACAGGATTTAATGGAGAACCATGACCCAACGACTTCATAAATGCTGAGGGCAGTTGGCATTTTTGAGGCAAAGAAGCTACAGCGTATTTGAAGGTAAACATTTTTTTTAAAGGACATTGACAAGTCAGCTGCATTCAGGACTGATGAACTAAATACTCATAGTTTTTTTACCATTTTAATTCAATTCAAGGGACGTCAGTTGGTTTGACAGTATGTCGGAAATCCCATTAGGGCCAAAACCAGGCAATGAATACAACACCCATAGTGTAAAACATATTTTAATCAATTTCCATTGACTACCTGGACAGACTAGTTTATTTTCTCATGGAAAATGTATTTGTCCCCCCAAAGCCAGGACTTGGATAGTAATGCAGTCTTTCACTTGATAAGCCTGATTCACACAACTCTCTGGGCCCGAGTTGAGTCTTTGTACGAGGTTGTCCAGCAGAATGGAAGAAACAACTACTACTCTCTGAAATATTAATATCCCTGGAGTATGAGTGCCTGGCTGTTGGTGGAAAACCGGCACAATGCACTGAAAAGGCAAGCATGTGGGATGAATTACTAGATGTGTATGTATTCTCTCACTATCAATGCTGATCCTGTTATTTTGTGAGCAACTATATTTGTCCCACAAAAAGTGTTTCAAATTCATACTGTAAGCCAACATTTTTCTGCTCGTACACTACACGTTTTAGGGCCTAGTGGTTTTCTCTTTCTACCTGGTAACTATTTGCACCCATCTGCGTTCCGGATCAGGATCAGTTCTTGATTAGATGGGGGGAAATGGTACTGTGCACAGTGGATCTGGCTTTGAGCTCCAGATTGACATTTTAGGGCTTTACATCAATATCAAACAAATCCTGTAACTTCTGGTTTTGATTGGTTAAAGTAGAAGAACTTTCAAACTCTACCATCCCTCCACAAACAGGCCAGGGAGAACTTCAAGGAAGGATTCCTCTTAGTATATATTGGATCCGAGTGTGGACCGTGTTTTTAGGGGGAGGGAAATACAGGGGGAATGCTTTCAGGGACATTTTAAATTGTGTGGTTTTTAAATCAATGTTACAAGTTAACCCGGTCATCCATCATCACTAATTCATGCCCTGCGCATTCAGAGGAAAACATGTCCAAGTCGATGCTCATGGAAAGGTGCGTTCATAACAAACAAAACCCCGTCACACATTTAGAACTGAAGATTGAGACCTGTCCTCTGAAGCACGTCTTGCTAAGACACCCCTCTTCTTTACACACAGCTTGCTCAACCAAGAAGTAGCCACCAGCAACTAAAGGGTTATATGGAGAACGTGGTTAACGGCCGATGACCACGGTTGAGCTTGAACCAAATTACATATTCCCGTTCAAGGCCTCCAGGCATTGATAAGTGCGTCCCAACTAGGATTTGAACACCAGGCCGAAGCACGTTTACCAGGGAGCCCTACCATATCCACGTCCCCATTATAAATTCATAACTCCTCGAGGAGTAAATTACAAATCCTACAATGACAGTGGAAAACATAATAACATGTCATCCTCAGAAATCAAGGACATGAAATTTAAATTGTGAGCCCTGTAAAACAATGCAGACTTAAATAATTTATAAGGATTTTTTGGGGAATCAAAGGACTAGAGATAGGCCCCAGTCTGCAGTAGATACTCATGAGAAAGTATTTGATGTCTGTCTTTGAAGGACTGCTTTTAAACAAAGAACCACTTTTTCTCCACATTTCACTTGACTGACTCAAACAAGATAAGATACAAGTTTCTCTCTATCAGTTAGCCTTTACCTCCCTTTATCAGACCTCTAAGAGAATGTTGAAAAAAACTAGATAAATAGGTGCATATTCTGCATCATAACACATTAGCGAGTCACTTGGGATGATGCTATAGGAAGACAAAAACGGTTCACAGTCGTTTAGCACTGCACTTTCTATGGGTTCAGTGATTATGTCATACGGACACCAGTCTGGATTCACATTTCACACAAGAGACTATAATCCTTTTAAATCATGGTAAGAGTACCAGAGAAATTCTAGTTGCTCAACAAATATGAATACAGGGTCTAAAGGTGGGACAAAAAAACAGTTATTGATGTATTTATAGTCATTAGAAATACACATTTATTAATAAAATATATACACATTTGGACCACAAACTCACTGATGTTTTGCATCCTTTCCCACTATATAGCCATTACTTCGTCAGAGTAAAGATTCTGGCTAAAACATCTCCAAAAACAGCTAGAAGTCTACACCAGCAGTAAGGACACATTTTATTCACTAATACGCGGCACACAACTGGAACAAGCTACCAGAAGATCTTAGACATGCCCCAAACCTATCAATTTTCAAGTCTGGGTTAAAAACACTCATGTTTTCACGTGCCTATGACTGAGGGCTGGACCACAAAATGTGCCCTATAGCTTTAATAGATACTTTAAAAGCATATATACCAGACTATTTTATTTTCATAACTTTTTTTAAATCCTTAATTTTCCTTTAATCTGTATTTTTTTACATGTTAAAATGATCCATGTCTGTTCTAATACAAGTTTTAGATAGACTGTTAGTTACAAAATTGTTTTGCTCTTTAAATTCTTTTAATGTTTTTTCATTTCTCTTTTTATTTCTCTTTTAATGTCTTGTCTTGTAAAGCACATTGATATGCATCTATGTATGAATTGTGCTATATGAATAAACTTGATTGATTGATTGAATAGTTTTCTTGACCAATCTGTAGATTTGATGCATTGGGCGTGCAGTACCTCTCCACTGTTCACTTACCAGCCCAACCCATTCCCCTTGCATTGACCCCCAACTGGCCTGGGGCAAAAATGTTTATTTGCTACACCGCTGTCCAGTTTAATGACTGGTTCAGCTGCCAGCACATTGTGTTCGCGCCATAAAATCAACGAGTCTGAGGTCGCACGTTACCTCTTCTCTCATTTTCGGGAACTGTCGGGACGTAGTGAATTTGTCACTCCCTGTTAAGTGAAGGACGCCGTGAAGGATCTTTGGGTGTGAGAGGGAGAAATAAATGTGAGGGTATACAGGCAACATTAGTTTTAATGCCTTTTGTATTTGTCTCATTAGCTCAACTTGGCTTTTAAGGCTTGTGGTGACTGAATTGAGAGCCATCGGGGATGCATTTGCCATGGTGACCCTCAACACAAACTGCCCAATTA
Organism: Novumbra hubbsi; assembly: GCA_016801125.1. Lineage (NCBI taxonomy): Eukaryota > Metazoa > Chordata > Actinopteri > Esociformes > Umbridae > Novumbra > Novumbra hubbsi. The sequence goes on from JACXGK010000016.1 coordinate 151,359, forward strand.
CTAAAGAACCAGAGGTCGGAACAGGCGTCATGCATTCTCTGATTAACCTCACATGCGTGCACAAAAACACACGCAAACTAAAGTGAAACCAGCCCAAGGGCACAAATGTTACCACACTTTCAGAAGTGGGCCTTCATGTTTTTTCTTAGAATCCATGACTATTTGGATGGTTTAACAGCCATTCCAATCCATTAGGAATGCAGTCATTAGTGTCTGAGACACAACATTTGAAAACACCCGTCAAATCTATCCTCAAACTAGTTGCTTTGATGTTTTTTAAACTTTCAGGGTAGCCAACTTTGTATTTTGCTTCATGCATCGCACATGTCTTCCCTTTTTTGTGACTCCCAAACGTTTCCGCAGCGCTAATGTTTTTCATCATATACATGACTCCTACACATCTCAATCTCATTCCAGGGACCTCTTCTGGGGTTTCAGTTAAACAAAGGAGAATGCTCTGCAAGTCTCTCTTCGGGTAACCATTCACAGGGTGGCATTTCCTTCTGTTCGCTAGTTTGCAGTTACTCCCTTAGCTAGGCTCCACAGGAGCAGCCAGGATACCAGGTGCTGCAGGAAATTGTGTGTTTGGCAAGAATCTGTTGAGAGAATACCAACATAATCATCTTCCTCCCTGTTCTGTTTGTGGTTCTCTGTTGTCGACAGGAGGTGAAGAAACACAGCCGAAGCAAAAGGGTTTAGTCAAAATAACCATGTTTGTGTCCTAAAAAGCGCATTACCTTATCCTAGCGAAGGCAATTATAGGGAAACGATAGGGGGTTGTCTCAATCTGTAATCACAATATAGGTATAGAGATGCTTTACATCCAGGTAGCCATGTCGCTAAATGGTCTCTACCGGTTACAGGAAACGAAGGGCAGTTTAAGTCTCTTGTGCGGTAAACATTTACTATTGCTTCAGGTAACACATCGACATGGACCGTGTAAAACATATTGATAATTAGCATGGAAACCTGCTCAGAGTCAGCTCTATGAAGGGTAGATTCCAGTGTGCGAGGAAGGTGATGAATAAAGAGGCCTCGAAGCTGAGGAACTTGATTAAATGGAAGGCAGGCCAGGTATTGGCAGAGGAAGTCAAATCCTAGATCCTTGTTGTCCTTTCAGCCATCTGGACAAATATACCGTACTGTAGGAGCGAGTCATATGGCTGTTCTAGTGGGAGAGAGGGACCATATGGCTTGTGATCCTCATCAATACGTAGAGGATGGGTCTGTGAGCATTGCTACTTAAAGCTTTGGAGAGGATATAAAAAGTGGTCTCTGGTTTAAAAATGGGGGGAAAGAACAAGCCAGTTAATGAATAATTTCTCACTGTCATTTTGTTTCTCTGCCTCTCTGCTTTGCCAAGCGTTCCGTGGTGCTGACAAATTTGAATCTTGTTCATGGATCAGTTGATTTTCAAGCTCTATCCAGCTGAAAACCCACAAAAGGACTGGAATGGAGCAAGCGCGGCTCTGTTGCCCTTCTCGTGTATTCATCTGAATACCATTCTTGTCAAACACTGACCATTAAAACACCTAATTATGTATTGTTCTCATACAGGACTTATATTTTTAACAATGCCTTGCCTCATGCAATTGTTTTCTTTTTTATAACTCTGAAAATCCCTGTGTTTGTAGATGCTCTGTGGATTACCTACTGACAACCAGTAACCTTTTAACTAACAATCTACAAACCATAACCCTTACTATAAACTTTATAATAATCCTAACCTTAACCCTTACCCTAAAACATATTCGTAGCCTAACACTCAACTTAACTTTAACCTAAGCAAGCAGTTGCTAATAAACAGTTTGTATACTGTTTGTTGGTAGTATTACTATCCCTGGAACATCTACAGATGTAAATTGGGACTTCTTCAGATTGAGATTTTACAGAAAGGCTTTGCTCACATACTGTAGGGCTTTCGGTGGAACTGTCTAACTTTGTTGATCTAACTGCTGCTTTAGGAGAAGCAGAATACAATCTGAGGTGTACAGAAACAACGTGTCTTCTAAAATACAAGTAAACATCTTCCCAACTCATTGGGAAATGTAATGACCCGAAACATCCCGCTATTGCAGGGTAAACCCTAGGGAGTTTCTAATTGCCAAATAGTAGGTTCCTAATTGGGGAAGTTACACCACAGATTTACATCCAAATGAACATGGCTTGAATTTGTTGAACACAAAATAAAAAAAATAAAACTAATAAGAGCAGAAAAAGACTCTGGAAAAGGTCTGGAAAAGCATCAACAGAAGAGTGACCAACATCTTCTTGGGTCAAGGGTGGCAGGCTGCAGGCAGTTATTGCATAAAAAAGATATCCAACCAAATACTAAACGTACTTTTTAATGTGGACATTATTTTTACATTGCTCAATACATTTGGTGCCCTGAAATAGGGGGACAATGTCTACAAAGTGTTGCACTTTCTAAAAAGTTCAAATAATATGTACAAATACCCTCAAATAAAAGCTGAGAGCCAGCACATACTATAATCCCATTGTAAACTTTGAAGACCGAAAGAAAGAAATAATATCCCCAATGTAAAACTTTGATTGGCAGCTATCCGCCTCACACATTTCCAGAAGCTCCACAGAGTTTATATTTGACCCTTAAAGTAATTCTCAGAAATATTGGTATCATTGGTTTTGAAAATGATATCCTGTTTCGCTAATCTTTGATGACTGATGAGCTGATTCTGTTGGGTCATGAAATTATACCGTGTATATTGACGTTTAATACAACCAGATTTAAAAGCACCAGCTGGAACTAATGATTAGAAATCACCTATTTTGCAATGTTGACATAGTGAAAAATAGCCAAAGAATTCCACGTGGGGCAATAAGATATGTTTTGGAAGAATTCACGCTTTGACCACATGTTTGACCTGTGGTATTTTTTTTTACAATATTTCTGCCAAACATCCAAATGCGTGGTTATTACACAATTATCATTGACCATTACCAGAGTGGCATGACACATATTTGGAGTATGCCTTGAAATTACTACCAAACGGCTCAACCGCCTTCGTCTAGTCGACGCACTGGGCACATGTCCGCCCACGCCCGGTCCTCGTGTGTGGCAAAAGCAGTTCCGTGGAGAACCTTTCCTTCCCCTTGGACACATGCACCACAAAAAATGTTTATTCCATGTTTATTCCACATCAATATAAACACTTTATGACATTCCATTGCAAATAATTATAGACTTTAGACGTTTTTGTGGGCAGACGATACAATACAATACAAAAGCCTAGCTACTTGATCAAATTGAAGCTTGTGTGGCTAATCTCCTGTGGGCCCCTGGGCTTTCCAGTGATAATAAATTACTAAACTGGTCGACTGGCATGAGTGGGAGGTACATTGTTGCCCACGGACATTGTTCGTCATAAAGGGATAAATGAATGGGATGAGTGGGGTGATGAAACAAAGTGCACCCAGAAAGCCAGCAGCGCTACGCCCCCTTCGCTCATTTACCAACTCTGTGGACACACGCCAGAGCTCGAGGAGAATCTCCCTCAAGACGTCATCAGCCCCAGTAACCTTGATGACCCCTCTGGCTCACACACTATTGGCCTGTTATGTATCAGCCTCGTGACACCGTGCAGTAGGCCAGAAGTATCCTCCCAGCCCGTACAGATTGACATACCAGGCATTTCTTGCAAACAACTCAGGGCACAAAGAGGGCATTATCGTAATTAAAACAATGCAAGGCTGTTCTTTTCACCTTAAAGGGTGGGAATATCAACAATAAACTAAATCAAGACTTCACTGGGCCTTTAACCAATGAAATAATGCCAACTCCTGATGCTACTCAGATGATCCATACCTGCAACGTCCCAATGTCCACACGTCAATACTAGCTGGCAAAATTGTGCTGGTCGGACGTGGAGCGAGTGGAAACCTAAAATGGTGGCCTGCCTCAGGACCAGCTCTGAATATTGACGCTACACAAAATGAGCCTAGTTTGCTGGCTATCCGTCATGTTTCGAAGGCATTTGAAGAATGCATGAAGTTGTGGGGATCTTTGGGGATCCAGTTAGTGGGGGCTGAGCTCAGAAGTGTGTATTGTTTAACCACAGCCTAAGTGTGGATGGAGTCAGAGGATATTGTTTTGACTGCAGGACAGTTGGCAGACTGGCAAATATGCTGACGTGATTTCATGGATCATCTATTTTTCAAATCAGTGTTATCACATGCAGTTTTTGAAAAAAAAGAATGCTCATTCATAAAATAGGAATTTTGTTGTTGTTAATAGGAATAGATACTAAAAAGTGGTAATCTATAGGCATCACAAATGTTTGATAGCAGCCTCAAGGTTGCCTGGGCGACATGCTTGTCAGCTAGCGTCAAGGTTACTACTTATTGTGTCTGTGGCCATAACTATGTTCTTCATCTTGCTGTTGTTTTCTGGTATGAGAAAAACACTCTGAATGTCCTAAGTACATTTACAGGTCTTTTTGCATGGAATCGATGTCACAAAAGGTTATTTTCATTATTTGTAAAAATCCTGTTCAGTAGAAAAAAATCCATTTAATTTTACAGATGTATACTGATTTGTAGTCACCAATGGCTGCCATTAGTAAGATCCTTAGTAAGATTCATTGAAGAGTACAGTAGTGTGACACAATTTGACCATGAATTGAAGTGATTTTGTGTAAGAATATCAGACATCTCGGTCAGAGGGTCAACTAATTGCTACACTTTTGCATGTTCCTAGAAGCATAATGGCTCCAACATTGTCAAATCGATTAAAGTTCAGAAGCCTTAAGACTTTTCCTAGACCTGGCCATCTGGCCAAACTGAGACATTTGGCCACTTCAGAGCTTCAGAGTTTCTCAGCAGAGATGATAGAACTTCCTAATAGTAGAGTGGCAAGATGGAAGCTCCTCCTGAGTAAAGTCTTATGATATGCCAACAGAACAACTCTTAAATCAAACGATTTGATTTGTTCTGATGAGAACAGCTACAAAAATAGCAATTACAACAGCTACAACAATTGTTCATAAATCTTCCATATTGCGCCATTGACATTAGAAAGCAATGTTCACACCAGTCGGTCTGCACCTGAGACTCTATCTATTGCTGCAAACGGTGCGCCGTTTCAAGTCACCATTCTGCACGTCCTTCAATTTCCTGTGTTCTACAACGTTTTTGTAGACAGCACATGTATTATTCGCACATTACCGTCTGTAGATGTGTCCCACTTCAAAATGTGCCAGAAAACCCATGTGAACCGATGGATTTACACTTGCACAGGCAGAATTGCGAAAACAATCGTTAAGGTGGACCCTCTGCAAACTCCCGTCAACCCCCGGGCCACAACAAGGCGTGTCAATGGCCCACTCTAATCCAGGGCGTCGTGCACGGCTGTATGACAAGAACCGCTACGTGTTTTTTGGCCGTCTGACGAGGCCAGACATCCTCCGTGAGCCGCCTCGCCGCGGTGCGACCTGCTGCTGATGAGGTCCCTAAATCTCATCTGCTGCCCTGCTGACAAACCATGCAGACATGAGAAATAAGGTCCGCGGCTGAAGACCTCGTATACTGCGGGGGGGCTGTAGTTTGCCTCCCGCCATTCAGCCCTGAATCAAACTCTGTCCTGTCAGGCAAGGCGCGCGTTTGTGTTTGGCTCGGGTGTGTTTTTGGCTGAATTTACAGCCAGTGGGGCCAGTGTTTGTGTGCAGTCATCTCTCTTTTTGAACCAGTGCACAACGGTAGGGCAGTTGGAGGCACTGACGTTTCTACAACCCTGTTCCACCTTGGGTACAGGCCGAAGTCATGTGTTTAGTGTAGTCCAAATTCTGAAATGATGCATCTCCAAGTGTATTTTCGAGTCCAGCACTGTAAGCCACAGTTATAAGCCACAGTTATAATAGCAAAACACACTTGACAAGGACAGCAGTGGTGTCTTGACATTTCTCTTTCTGTAACACCAGCACAATGCCTTAATATTTCTGTTCTTCTCCGGTTCCAGAGGAACCGGACAAGCGTCTGTCGTTAGACATTTTCTTAAATTGTTGCCGCTGTTAAATGTACCCGGCTGCCCTGAGCGTCAAAGAGAACTGCTGTAAGATGCATGGCGTTGTATGGGGCAGTGGAGACGAGACATAGTGTACTGTTCATGAATTTCGTGTGCAACTCATGTTGTGACTCGTTTCTATTTTGGCCGATTTTGATCTAGTTTTACCAATCTGGGTGATCTATATTTCCATGCCCAGTATTGTATAATTGCAGTCTACGCTGTTTCTATTACAGATGCCTCTTTAGCCCGGGGAGAATAAATAAGAGACCATACTGGGAAAAAACTCCCAGACTGACTGAATGGGGATTATATCGAAATTACACTGAAACACATCTTCTGCAAATAATTGCTCTTGTACTGTTCCTCCATCATATCAACATGTTCTTTTCTGCAATGTAACGTGAGCTGACTGGTGGTTTCTGGTGGTTACTAGTGGTCAAAAATAAAAGCAGTAAAACGTCACCACTCCCTCCCAACATGTGCGCTGGTGTACATGTAGATCCCTCTCCATTACAAAAGAACTCTCTGCAATATTGAAATGGTTTCATAGTGATTAAAATCCTTACTGGGTACCGCACACAAACACACACTGATGCACATACACACTGAAACACACGCCAAAGCTTGTTTTGTTATTTCACATTTGTGTACATTCGTGGCTGCAGATGCCTGTATTGACGGCGTGGTAAAGTACGTATTTATGTAGTGAGCCTTTTAGATATTTTCTTCTGAACTGTGTTTAATTTTACTGAAGGCAATTGTTAACAACTGTTTGACAAAACAATGTCTTTGTGTAAACTAATTTTACATCTACTTCCCCAAATTAAAACCTGGTGCCTTAAGGCTTCTGAACAACTCACTAACATTGTTAGTTATAGCCTTTAGGGGGCCCTAAGCAAAATTTTATTTGGGGACACTTTTGTTGCATATGCCTGGAGTCGGCCCTGTCTACGACACCAAAACCACAGATTTTAATAACTTACCCAGGATACACCATAGCCTGTCATTTCCAAAAGGGGCAAATTAAACATAGTGGGTAGAAAATGGACGGCAGTGGGCAGAGCCAAGCACAAGCTACCAAAATTTATTTGGAATGTTTATTTCCATTATTTCATTTGGGAATGCCTACTCTGTAAAGTGCAGCAGGCTGCAATAACTTAATTTATCTTTCCCAGTCCTAAAAAGTATATATATTCTTTTCTTATTTTTTACTTTTCAAAAGAATAGAGTCTACTAGACATTATAACAGATTCTGGCTTTGGGAAGAGAAACCTGTGTTGAGATGGACTGTTTCACAGATGTTCATAATGTAGGCCTACTTTAATGTAACTCAGCATTCTCTCGTTTATTTGGTGAGCGAGAACGAGTTTCAAATGCAAACATCAGAATTATGCAACCCGTGAGAAATCTCCTGTTTCTATCTGTGATATAACCAATTTATAGGATTTCCTGGATTATGAAAGGGCAGTAAAAATCAATTTTGGAATAAAATGGTTGAATAAAACAGTGTCCATAGAACAAAGGACACATTTTACTTTTAATGAATTCCAACGACTTGCCGAGTAATACAATCTGTTTGCCTCACCCCAAGGCACATAGACGGTAACTGTTTTGACATTAAAATAGATATATTTTGATAAATAAATAAATACAATTTCTTTGTTGTGTAAATAGATTATCGACCGTCACTTTCAAATGTGTCGCTCATTGGATTTCTTTTACATTTTAGAGGTGAGTTCAGAGGTCAAATGACGTTTCCCGTTGTTGACAAGTAGCAGAGATATTTAACAAGGGGAGGCTAACTCCCAAAAACAAACGGATTGCTTCATGCAGTTGGAATTATACTTCCCCCAAAATGATTGAATATCATTTTGCCTACCCGTCAACACTTTTTCTCAACAATAACTATTGTTTAATCAGCAACAGCTGACATAATTTTTGTTAACACTTAGTTAGCTAGCACGTTTTTGTTAGAACATTGTGTGCTGCACTGGTTATTGCTTACCCTATTAGCTTCCACTTTATATAGGTGGACTGACAGGCTCAGCTAAATTGTTAGGATGGTATCTTCCATGACTTTCAAACTTAAAAAATGTAGCTCGTTGGGCCACAACACTATGTGTAACGCCGTTTTGTTTGGGTCTACGTCTGATAGGTTTACCAGACTTGTTGCTCTGTTTGATAAAATCTTACTCCACAAAATAATGACTAAATACATAATGAACTAAACAAGCATGCTAGCTTGCTATCTAAATCTGTTGCCCTAACGCAACAGATCATTTGAAAAGGCATGGGTCTGCATGTGTTCAACACATCGTAAGCTTTGTTAGTGCTACACTTTCTCATTGCCAGTCTAACTCCCGATGTGTGTTTACGTATTGAAGTAAGGTTTTTAAGTAAATATTCTTATATGACAAGCAATGTAGTTAAATTGGAGGATGAGTGAATAGAGCATCAGGTCCAACATGGCTGTTGTCAAGAGTGCAATCAACTATATTTTCTCCCAGCTGAATCCCCGCCCCCACATTTCCTGTAACATCCACTGTATCCTGCTGACTGGCCCAGATGTTCTCCCATCGCGTTCTCACGTGGCTGGAGCAGAGGAGCCAAACATGTGAGGGATGAGAGTGTCTGTTGTCCGTTAGCTGAAGTGGTAGCTGGTCACAAACGAAGCCTCCCTGTTTCCATCCGGCAAGATGTTCCTGCTCGATGGGTTTTCTACTCACACCTTTGTAGTTCACTGCAACACAGTGTTTCCGTCTGTCTGGTTTCATCTTCACTGAGTAAGCCGTAGCCGGGGAAACAACAGCATCTTCAACATAAGTATTTATAATATGTTTTTTCTTCCTCATTACTTTACTGTTATTGGCGATGTGTTGCTTCTGTCCTGAACACACAGAACCTCTTAGGACTTTTCCTTGCATTCAGCAACACTGTGATTTTAGTAAATGCATGATATGTGTGCGGTGCTGAAGCAGATGGTTTGAGTTGTTTTGGCATGTTCTGTAGCATGATATTGTAATGCGCAGTGTGCTCCCCTCTGCTCTAACCCTCCTTCCGTAGAGACTTCCAGTCAGTCTCAGTTCATCATTTACTCCTCTCCGCTACTCTAGCATGTTATCTGGAATCATCTGTAGTATGACGGAGTCTGCATTCTATATGTTTCTGACTCAGCGCTTCCAAGCATCCACATTTGAAATGTGCATCCATCATATACTCTAGCTGCCCCAATGTATTTATATCAGAGGATTTCTTTACAGGAGTGAGATTCAGCTGCCTAAACACTTGAACACAGAACACAAAATCTACTCCTGGGCAGTACAACAGTATCACTGTACTAAAACCTTTTGTTAGTGATCAACTTTGACATCTCTTCTGATTGTCTTGTGTTTGCATCCCTCAGGTGTGATGGTAATGGCATGTGGTCCTCCTGTTCTGTATAATATGCTGTGCACAACCTTCTGTGTCTTATTCCAACCTATGTAATTGACAATTCAGTTTCAGGGTCATGTTCAAAGAAGCTGTCCTGCTTGGCTGACAGTTTGTGATGTTTCACCATGAACTGACACCGTTCTTTCTAGAACACCACTCCGTTGCATTAATCATGTAGAAATCCCTGGTACACCCAGTTGCAGTGAGAAAGTAATGGCCAAGCTACATGTAAATCCCTTGTTAACATTTGTTTTGTAATCTAGTCTCCATTCCGATGAGACACAGAATTAGCATCTAGCAATGGTGCAATGGAGCAGAGTTCTGCACTCCAATGGCTAACACTGCTACCCTTTGCAGAGTTCCTGCAACACATTCTTGCATTGTGGATGAGTCAGCCCAGACAGTGCAGGACCAGGCACGTACTGTAGGTGAATAAGCTCTGTGTTTTATCAAGGCCAGACTCGGGAGTGCTCTGTCGATTGAATTCCAACCCGGCGCTGGCTGATGGGGTCTAGTGGTTTTAATTGGGTTGTTTATTATCTTAAAAATGGCAATTTAATCCTGGCCTGCGTGTGAAAGGCCTGAAAGGAGGAAGTGTGGAGCCTGCCCTAACTCACCAATTAGGAAGTGGGGCATCTTGGCTGTGTTTTAATTGGATCTGATTAAAATTCAGAAGTACAGCATGAACTGTTAGGGGACTCGGGGTCAGAGGATTATCGTTTGTGTATAAAACATAATTGAAATAGCCCTCATACATACAAAAAAGAAAAATGGTTGATTGATCGAGGTAAAAAAACAACTTCAATATTTGTATTCAAATATATGCCCCCATTTCATATCCGTATTTATTCACTTTTTTCATAGCTCTCAGCACGCGCAAGAGAGATGAAGCTAGGGAGATGTGTCCTCCACACTGAAAAACGTTCCTTTAAGTGTTCACCTCATTCCTCTCACAGTTGCCCGGCTCACCACAAAGAGTCGCTAAAGCGAGACGACAAGTGCACCTCCAGCCCACCCACTAGATCTTCCTGGTCTCAACCGGCTGCGGCACACCCTGGTATTGAACCAATGATGCTATAGTTCTAAATAAAATATTGCATAGTCATTTGGATTCAGGGAAGTTGCTTCACGCACTGTTATTCCTTGGGACAGTAATCACAAGGCTGTTCCTTTCAACCTGGATTGCAGAAACAGGATGTAAGCGTTCTTATTAATGTGGCCTGTCTAAGCAAACGGTGAATTGATCCGGCCGGGAATCCCACCACTGCCCCCTCCGCGACACCAACTGTCACTCTTGCCTCGGAGAGACGTAATTGGGTAGGGTGACAAGCTGTCCAGGGGCTGTGGTAGGTGTATGCGTGTGTCAGCTGAGAATGAATGGCAGGGGGAGTTCAGCCCATAATCCTTGTGATGAATATAGAGGAGAATGCTTTGGGTCACAAGGGAGGGCTGCCAAAACTGATAACCACCACTTTGGTGCTGCTCTGGGACTTAAAGGTATGTCACCGGAGTCATCCACCGAAAATGAATGTGCCTTTGTTTGTCCATTTGCTTGTTACCCTTTTTGTTGATTTGCTACAAAATTGGACCTGCTTTCCGGCCCATGAGTGAAGTGCCTTGACTCGTTCGTTGAAATAAATGCATTGTTTTTTTTTGGGGGGGGGGGGAAAGGGAATGAAGACATTTATGAACTAAGTGATATTTTGTTATAGAACCTTTAATTTGATAGGACAATTAAGTATGTTATGCAAACACTTCTTATTTTTTTCTGATACTATAGAAATACAAAAGCATGTGATTTGAAAGGTCCAGTTTTTGAGCCCCAGGAGAAAAATGTAATAACCTCTTAAAACTACATTCAACACTGTGCAAAATCACTGTGTATAATAACACAGACCTTTGAGGAAAAGTAAAAAATTTACTTTTTGAGCCAAAATCTCTCACTTGACCGTTCTTGGCGTGCAGTGAACGTCTATTTCATGGTCCCATATGAGCAAAGATAAAAGTGGGCAAATAGTATGTGCCACTTCTCTCACCACAACCGGTTAAAGTCTGGCAGTGTCAAATCAGCGGTGAGTTATACCCGCTAATTAATGTGGGTGGCGTAGTGTGACAGGCAGAGCGATGGCGTCTCTAGGCCCAGTCACTTCCCCTTATCTCCATCACCCACTCCTGGCCACTCAGCAACTTCACCCTACTTATTCATGCCCCCCGTCATTAGATCTGAAATATATTGGTCTGAATGAAGGTGGTCACAGAGTTCTGCGAAAATGGCTGCAAAACAATTCCGCTGTGCCACCACTTCATCCAGGCTGCCGGTCTGCAATTTTGAGCCTTTGATTTGACTACACCTCAACTTCAACAGGTTAAAGGGATATGAAATCCCCCCCCCCCAATGTTAAACCTAATTTTCCACTTACTTCATGTGTTGAAGCATCATCCAGGAAATTGTTTTGATATTTTCCATTTTATTGATAAATGCTGGAGCCATATTCCTCAGTGATCACTCCAACATGTGTTGCTAACCATCTGCGCGTAAAATTGCGTAAAAGTCCCCCTGAAACTAAAATGTTCAGGGGGACTTCTGAAAAATATAGATTAAAGAGCGTAGCACAAGAAAATGGCAACAGCACTGTACTAGCCTTGAGAACCAGACTGGCTACACGAGGTTAGCAATAAGTTCAGAGAAAATAGCAAAGCAGGACGTGAACAGAGTTAGTGATGCACCTTGGTGATCCTAATAGGGATCAATAGTCATGTGTTTTTGCATTGACATGCGTATATAGACTTCAAGGACAGTGAGGAGTTTGTGTAGTTTTGTGGGTAAATTTGGGAGTATATAATATATATTATTTCAATGTGTGCAGGGACTGCCGTTTATGGCTTGGACACGCAACCAGAAAACCCAATGAATGAACAGCTGCCTAGATGACGCTTTAACACTGGAATTGAAAAATCAGGTCTAACATGGTAGAAACCAAAATACCCCTTTAATTGGAATTCAAGAGGTCCAATCTGCAAGGCCGACATTTCTGTCCATTTCAAAAGTATGCTGGCAGAATGAACCGACGTTCAAAGTCTGAAAGATGAAACTGTCGGGAAAGACCTTGATCTTGGAGTCGGAACGCGGTGGGGGGGGTTCTTATAGAAGTTTATAGTGATGCCGAAGTCGATGAATTGTGCACTGAGGTACATTAACTACAATCAATAATATGATCTGAGTGAAATTGGTAAGGTAGCTCATTTTGAGCGTGACGGGATTTGCCACTGGAAAGCTTCAATTCAATATTGTGCGATGAAAAGACGGTTATGGATAAAGGAGAATATTTTAGCAGTGTTTGAAATAATACAAAGCAGTTGTGTCACACGCGCCGGCCGCCTCACCACAGCAGAACACACACTGCTGCATCATATCCCAGAGTTCCTCTGCCCGACACGACTACGTCCTGGGACCCGCTCTGATTGACCTTTTTTTACTCCGCTCTGAACATAATCTCACTGTGCTTTGGGTTGTGACCTGGCTTGCTGCTATGTCATCGCTTGGAATGTATTTATATCTTGGGAAATAAAATGACCAGGTTCCGGTCGACCGGTGGAATAGCCACGAACAGGCCACCACCACTGTGCCCCTAATGAACCCTAATAATGAACCCCTAAAGAGCATGGAGGATTTCCCAACTCACGAGACACTACTTCGTCCTGTTTCGTTTGTATTTCTGGGACGTTTTAGAACCCTACACACTTGCTCATATTGACTGAAGTGTCCCTGTTGCCCATCGATTACTATATATTCAGTTTTGCTATCATAGCAATGGAGCAATCCACATCATCGGTTCTTTTTAAATCCAGTGTCAAATGAAAGTTAGACATCTGCAATGTTTGACTGGACAATGTTTGTGTAGAGCGCTGACTCTATTCATCCACACAATATGTGCTCTAAATACATCTGTGGAACAAGCAGGTGTGCACAGCTGTTCCTTTACCCACAATTATCTGTCCAATCTCTGTTCAAATGTTACGGCCTCACCTGCTCTCGGGTGTACACAGCACCTGATCAAATGTATTTCCGCCTGCATGTCTCTTGCCACCTCGCCCTTTCTACACCTCAGGCTCACCATGATCTGTAGTTCTGAGGTGAAAATCCTTAAGCGTGTTCAGTGGGCTAAACACAAACATCTGTATCCTCTCACTGCACAAGGCACACTGCACAATAAAGCCTTCCTATGGAAAGTAATGGAACTAAATAAAATGATGTCATCATCAGGTGTGTTTATCAGGACAGTAACATGGCTCTGGGCTTTATTTTACCATCTTCAATACATCAAACTAAATATACCTTTATATTCCCACTGGGTTTATTACAAACTGAGCCATTCATCCTGTTGATTAGGCTACATCAGTTTTAATTGGCTCATAGTTGACACATGTTATAGTCTTATAGATTAGATGCCTGCCATCTTAAGTATGTGTAAATTGCAAACTACGATACAACTGCAAAACCACAGCACATCAAGGCCACAAACAGAACTGTAACGGGACTCACAGCAGTTGGTGTTTAGATATTCTCCCTCCTTCATGAGTTTGCAAGATGAGCAGTCTATCCTGGTAGCCGTTACCACTGCACTTATGTATTGATCCTTTTCAAGAAGCACTTAAAGGTGTGTCCTTAAGGCAATAAAAACTTGCTAAGCACTGGTATGAACTGACTGTTGCAGTGACCGATGAGACGTGTTAGCGGATTTAATAACTACTTGGTGAATTTCTACGCATGTACAAGTAAGATCGGAGCAAGGTTGGATACAGGCCAAACAACAAACAACAAACAGTCTTTCAGTATTAAAAAGGTGCTTTCTGAGATTTTCGGCCCACTGAGTGAAAAAGTAAACATTGTCACACTCCCCATTAATCACCTTTCAGTTAGCAAAAAGGCTCTTTGTTTCTGGAGAATTCACCTAGCTGTCTTGAACGTCAGGTCTAGACTATCTGTTGCGTGACATACATGCTGTGAAAGAACTGCAGATGAAACATATGATGCCATTACGTGCCGATATTAGGAAGTGAAATCTTAGAGCAGCCGTTTTGACTGACGCATGAGCTATTGAGCCCCGGGTTGGTGATAAACTGTCCTCAATGAATTCATTGTGAGTCTTTTGAATCTGCAGCAGAAGCCGTTGCGTACAAACTGATATCGACAAAAAAGCATGGCAAGAAAAAATGAATGCAGTGCTGCCAACCTCCCCACACACATAAAGACATACAAACACAACTCAACTTACACACAAACACACACACTAGACACACAGAACCCCAATATTTAGGCAATTCTTTGAGTAGGCACCCACCAAGCAAACACAACTCAACTCATTTTGTCAATGTGTTTCTTCAACATCTTTTCTGTGTCTTTCCAATGTCCTTTGCTACGTGGGTTTACATTTTAAAAATAAGATAAGAGACAAAAGACTCCGTTTTCACTAAAGGCTTTCTGTTTGCTCTGCAATTCAGTAGATTATAGCTAACACTACAATGCAAGCCTGTAACATCACCCACACAATGCCCACTGTGCATACATTTTCACACAATAAGACATTCAGTCTGAAGCAGAAGGGAGTTAGCTACTTTGTTAGGTGAACCATTGAGGTACCTGTCAATCCAAACGTACACACCTGCTTAGTGCAGTAGGAACATCATTTCTGCTTACACCTGGCCCCTTGCATTTGATTGACGGGGACATCTAATGATTAAGGAGGTCCAAAAGGAACACGAGTAGCATAGGAGGTGCACTGTTAGATATCTGAATGCTTCGCTGTGTTTAAACTCCCTGTGGGGATTTTGCACCTGACGTATCATTACAGAGCCTTAATATGGGGGCTGTGTTTATCCCTCTCAACCTCGGGCGTCGTAGGTGAAGCCAGCAGAAACCCGGGAGGTGTCACGTTGTGCTGACCACAGAGAGTACCTCTTCACTGCCTCCCAGGGACCACACAGTGTTGTTATCGCGTTCAGCGTACTGTGTGTGTGGCTCTGATTGACACCTAAACCTATTGAGTCACAGGCAGCCCCGGTCTCCTTTGGTCCTCACACAAAGGAGGGCCTCAGAACGCGGTAAGGAGACTCATCGTTTCAGTCTCCCCCTCTCTCCTCCTCGCGTCACCTCCCCGGCTCTCACCTGGGCCGCAAGCCGACCTTAGGCTATCTTAGTCATGCAAGGATGATTCATATGCACACGCAGACACGCACCCACCCCCACACACACACACACAGGGAGTTGCAAATCCTTTCTCTCAGCAGTCTTTTCGACAACATGAGCAATGCAGGTGACTTGTCTTTCGGAGTCCTCCATCAAAACGCTTTGACACATTTTCAAGCTTAGAGGACCCGCATGGCCGCCTCAGGGATGAAATAACACAGGAGCCACTGTTCCTGAAAACGCTATCACCTTAAATGCAAACAATGGGAATGTCTCCCCTTTAATTAGTGCAGGAGTCTGAATTGGCGTGATGACAGTAGGCTCAGTGGACCTAATTGTGAGTAATTTGAGGGGGGAATGTGTTTATTTTAGATCATTATCAACAATGTTCTCTGTAATGGAAAAATTACAAAACAACGTTTCCCTGAAATACACCACTTTGATAATACCCCAGATCATTATTTCACAGAGTAAACAAAAGGAAACTGTGGTTTCAACGTTGATTCCTTAAACAGTGAATTGTTACTTACATATCACTCTATTTTGACAATTACATTGTATAAGAAGATTTTTTTTAAAGGAAGTCTCTTTCTGCCATTTGATCCGTATAGTCAGATTGCAATTGTTATGGGGTAACAAAATGAAAAGCCAAGACAATAACCAAATAAACAGAATACTAAATTAGCATTTTAACTGTAATTGCCTACTTTTTACACCAAAATGATGTGCATTCCACTATAGTTTGTTGGTGCTGGATATTAAACTAACATGGCAACAGTAAACCAAATAAGTGTATCGTATTATGTTACCGCTGCTTCAATGAACAATTATGATTTCATCAAATGTTGTTGATTTCCCTCAACGGCACCATGATCACCAAAAACTATTCATATTCAGTCTTTGTCAAAGATCATTGCTCGCTTGACAACAACATACTCATGTCTATCAAAAGAAGTTTTACAACTGGCCTCGTGTGGAGAAACAAGGGATAATTCGCTGAGACTCCATTACAAGTGATTTTTGTTTGTTTCAGGAACACTAGGTCAACATAGCATTCTGACTAGTTACTAAATGGTCACACCACTGCACTGTAGCTGCACAAGTTCCTTTTCACATAGAGGCACAAGAAGTATGTCCAATGCTACAGCACATCCAATACATAATAGTACTGCACATCTGATATATATTAATGCTGCAAATCCAATACATAGTATTACTACACACCCAATATATACATAGCATTTTTGCACATCCAATACATAGTACTACTTCACATCCAATATATAGTACTGCTGCACATCTGATGCATAGTGCTAAAGCATATTAAATATATAGCACTGCTGCACATCTGATACATAGTGCAAAGGCAGATCCAATATATAGTAATGCTGCACATCTGATACATAGTACAAAAGCAGGTGCAATATATAGTACTGCTGCACATCTGAAACACAGTACAAAAGCAGATCCAATATATAGTACTGCTGCACATCTGAAACACAGTACAAAAGCAGATCCAATATATAGTACTGCTGCACATCTAATGAATAGCAGTACTGAATTCTGCAATACAATAGTATGGTGCTTGTCTTTAGCTGCATTATTGAAGATTAGAATTTACAAAATGACCTGTAAATTCTATGTTGAAAGATGGCATACTTTTGCATCACTGTAATGTAAAGAAACGTTTGAGCAAAGATGTTTACACCTACTGGAAGGTAAAAAAACGGTCTATATTTAACATATATTGCAAAATGTGATTAAGTGCCTTGCTACTTGCTACCGGTCTAATCTGGATCTATGAACAAATGGATACTATGAAAGCAATGTGTTCAACAGAGTAGAGGGTTTTGTGTTTGTACAGTGACATCCAATCCCATTTTGGGAAGAATACATTTTTCCAAGGAATGTGAGAGAGATAAAACAGGATGTGTTATGTGATACCAATCTACTTTATGGTGGGAGTACTGCACATGCCACAAAACCAAATGAAGGTATATCACAGTCAGGCAATGGCAATGTGTGTCTTCAAGTTAATTCTATGTATTCCAAACTAAACTAATAGGGCTATTATTAGCGTTTAATAATAATGACCCACATTTGCCCTTCTGAATCTGTTCATACCCTCAGTCTTCTCTAGGTACCTAAGTAACTCATTGACCTAGGGACCTTGGGACCTAAGGGACCTAGATGACCTAGGGAACTGTATGACCTAGGGAACTGTATGACCTAGGGAACTGTATGACCTAGGTAACTGTATGACCTAGGGAACTGTATGACCTAGGGAACTCTATGACCTAGGGAACTGTATGACCTAGGGAACTGTATGACCTAGGGAACTGTATGACCTAGGGAACTGTATGACCTAGGGAACTGTATGACCTAGGGAACTGTATGACCTAGGGAACTTTCTATGACCTATAAAGAACACAGTCTGTGGCATGTCACTTAGTACGGAACAGATATGTGGATTTTGTTCAACTGAGCTTAGACACTTACAAGACTGGGTGGTTCGAACACAGATTTCTGATTGGCTGAAAGCCAAGGTTTATGACACTGTACACTACAGTTATGATGTACTGTATGACAGTTTTTCACAACATCAATAGTTCCATATTCTGCGTATGAGGAGGACCAACTTGAAGCGAAGCTAACGAGGAGGGAGCTCTCCCAAAGAGGCCATTATTGCCTTTTACCCCGTGACTCCTGCAGAGTATGTATTTACTTAGTGATGTGACAAGGAGAACACGAGGGAGCTCCCATTAAGTAGAAGCCCCCCCTCACCACAGAGCACGCTGGACATTACAGAACATATTACAGAAATTACAGAACATATCTACTGACCTCAGTGGAAATCTGCGTATGCTTGCCAAACTCATGAACCATCTTCCTAGATCCACTTCTGTTTCTTAAAGGAGGAAAACACATGTTTTCAAACTTTATTGGCCAAATTACCTGAAAAGTTACATTTATTTATTGCTACATTTATTTATTTTCGCTGTAGTACAGTACCGAATATGGTCTCCTTTTATTTGATAGGAATGGCACCTTTTAAATGTTTGGGACTGTGACTGGATCTTTTGTATAAAAAATAAAATCTAATAAATTTGACACCGGTGAAATCAAATAATTATACTTACATGGTTGAACTTGACTTAATGGAATGCCTCAGGAATAAGTCCTTAGACCAGAGCTTTTCCCCTCTACCATCAATAAGGATATTTGATCACTGGAACAGATCAAGGAATCCTTTCTTAAGAGATGTATAGGCTTGCCCCACTGTCAGCCTATTAAAATAAGACTGTGGTTCAGCTTTTTCATAGGCATTGTAATATCAATATTACATTCCTCCTTAAGAAATAGAGAATGCAGTTGTAGGGTGATGTGGAACTGCAAGACAGTATGTGCTGTGTAGACAATGTTTTAGTTAGATTAGGGCACTTAACAGACACACACCCCCATCGAAAAATAGCTACAAATAGAAAAAAGAAATTATGATGTGGATGTGCACAGTTCGACTCCACAATATTTTTCAACCATCACGAAAATAAAAATGTCCCAGCTCGCTGGTATAAATAAATGAATTATTCTGGGTAGGAATTCTATCTAAGAAAGCTGCAAGTCGTATATGCCAACAATTCGCCACAGCATGCCAGGTTTTCTGCAGCTGCTGTAGACAACAGTCTACGGTTGTTTCTGTGCTATGCCTGCTGTTAGTTCTCTAATGTTTCATTATTGTGTGTTGGAGAAGGCTGCTTCATTCACGTACTGTACAGATCTTGCTTGTTTGGGCCGGGACAGATTGATAAATAAATAGTTTCGGCCTTTTAAGGAAATTCGAGGGAATGCCTTGAGCTGTGTGTTCGGCCCGCGCAAACTGTGATTCCGTGAATCTGCTTGGTCAAGACAGACGCAGTCGGCAATGAGCCAGATGTTTTGTTGCGATTGCGCAAGAACGACAAATCAATTGTAAACAGGTTGACATTGACAAAATCGTGCTGCAAAACATTTGTATACAAATCAGCACTTGTTTTTTCAAAGCTTACCGGCGACGCGCAGCCTTTTATTCAACTGGATCTAAAGTGGTGTGATACTCTGCCTCGCGGCGCCTTCTCCTTTGGCCTTGGCATGCGTCGTTAAACAAACCTAATAAAAACCCTGACCACAATTCTTGCTCAGTGGAATATTTTTTGGGGTTGTCAAAACACTACCCTCGACGTGGCATAGGCTAAAACAGGTCCACTGCAGTTCTCTTGGTATCAAAATTGCTTGTTTGAGGTGGTTTAGGGCAAGTGTGCCGGTTTATAATTCCAAACATAAATGTTTATTCAATGCTAAGTAAAGCCTTTTACGAGCTGCGACAAAGCCTAAAACGTACTTAAACACAATGGTCGGAAAAACACCCGTGAACAATTTATTTCACGTCTCCCGCGATAACTCAACATCTCCAACAAAGTATTTAAATTTGCAGATACCGTCTTCCAAAAGTGAATTGACTCACTGCAATGTAAATGTACTCGAGAGGTATTAGACTGTGCAACTCTTCTATGTTCTTCCGTACAGAGGTTAATTTCACGGAGTTGTCTATAGTTCTTTGTTAACGTCTACATTTTGGTAAAATTTTTAAGTCACTTGGCATATCAGTTATCTAAAGCCTTGTCTTACAACGCATCTCAGGGATTGTACTGAGGTTGTACTCGGAGCCTGGGGTTTAGAATGACATCCAGAGAATCTATATTATCCACCCCGACGTAAATTGGAAATGGATATGGACCTAATGAGCGGAACCACGCGCTACTTGCAGCAATTTGTCACTGTCCTCCTGACTTCTCTGTGCTGGGTTTGAAGTTTCAGATTATTTTCAAAGGGATAAAAGTGTCGTGTTGCCAACCATCATAATTTTCTAATTTGGAAATTGCCATTCTTGTGAACAGGGCAACTTAAATTACCGTGATGTGAGGGTTTGCATTACATTTCTGTGCATGAACAGTGAAATAATAGTACAAGCACACGTCTCTAGTATTGTCTATACAGTACTAGATTAGCATGGTTACACAATGGCGACATCTCCTGGGCAAATGCAGAAAAGGGTTAGGTTGTGGGATGCATGACTTCTCTTCAAACCACAGACAATGGGCTCCTGCAAAACAACATGAATCTCCTCTCCGAGTCATTTCCAGACCACAGAGCAAGTATTATACCTCTAGAGATTATAGCCAAAGTCATGGCTGGACTCCAGAGAAGGCTAACAAATACAGTGAGCTCTTGCACGAACAATCTCGCATGCTATACTTGCAAAAAATATTCCTTTGAGTTGACTTAAGTACAACTGGCCAAGGAAACAGGAAATTTACAAACAAAACTCCAAAAGAAGGCCCTTACTTAAAATGGTGAATGCATTCAATGGTGATCTTTGCCCCTTTCACATATAATGGGAAGTATGGATGCCCTATTCTTCTCTATTACCTGCATTGGCAAAATCAAATCAAAGACCACTGCCGTAACGATTTATGTTGCTCTCTCATCATAGCCTTCCCGGGACAATCCCAGAGGAAGCTAGAATGACAATTAAAAACGTTAAACAAATACAGACATGAAATGGACCCACTGTCAGTGATTATAAAGGGCTAGTTCAGGATTTTGGCGGAGGCCACGTACCTAATTCCCCAGAGCCAAACTCCATTTTTATGTCCCTGTGTGCAGTTTAAAGGAAGCAGCTATCTAAAGTTTGCACAATGTTTAGCTAGCTATAGCTTAATAAACAATACTTAGAACAGCTAAAATCAGGAGCAACCCCTTTTTCCTGGCAGTTTACAAACTGGTTATTTGACAAGAAAGACTGTTGTTCCACTGACCTGACAATTCGTAGTTGTAGAATAGTCTTTCGTGACATTCTTCAAAAAGCGAATTAAAACGACTTTCAATCGGTTTTACATGGCCATTGCCTGAACACTCAAATCTATTAATTAACTGGAGACAACAAATATTTATTTTTGCCCACACAATGGATCCGGGTGAAAGCCTTACAACTGTTCCTTTGAATTAAAGTAATGTGAATATAATCTTCAAACAGTACCTCGACCATGAGTGACTCTTTTATTTGGTTAACACATTTCCCACATTTCTATCCTATTTAGTTGCCTGATGATAGTAGAAACTCACAATCGGTCACATGTTTTGTACAGAGATCTTCCGTTCTCATTGACTACTGCATTTGATCTTTTATTGCTGTGCTCCAGCTTTACTGTATGTTGACAGGTTTTACAAGTTTATGTGCTCCTAGGTTGTGCTTATGCTTATGTATGTATTTCAGTCATCGAGCGTGAGGCACAATGTAATCAGAGCCAAGGGTTTTATTCTAAAACATAGAACAGGAAGAAGCATCAATTTGCTGAGTTGGATGGACAGGATGATGTAGGGGAAACTTTCTTTGTCAGGGACAGAATTTTTGAGCTACCTTTGCCTAACTGGTTAGATACTCTAAAATGTGCACATTCGCTATTTATCTATGTGCCTTTGAACTTGCTTACAAGTTATTATCTGAAATATTATATCTTTTCATAGAGGTTGATAGAGGCCTCTTGTGGTTGAGAGGCCTGACAACATTGTAGGCCGGTGCCATTTTAATTTAGTCACCTGGGTAAGACTTTCAAATTCATTGGCTTATCTTTTGTGTGGTCCCACTCAGTGGACTACATTAAAATGGGGTATTCATTCCATGGCAATGTTTCTCTACTTCTCCATTACTTGCATTGGCCAGAGCAAATTGCGGCCCACTGCCAAAACCATTTCTGTTGCTTACTTATTTATATACAATTTAGCAAAAGCTGGAATTTTTATCACATATTTGGTGTGCATCTGAGGCCAAGCTGGTGAGTATATAAACACATCATATTTACCGGGTCGTTTACCATTAAGAAAATGGGTCACAGTTCCTGTTTTCTTAATGGCTGGCTCTCCCTTTGGCAGCAATATGAAAACAGCTGGGTCATCCAGTCTGGTTAGTACAATGAGTATATATGAACCAGAAGAATGAATGAGTAGGTTGTCTTCATGCCTCTTTCATCGATGCCTTGGGCTAATACAAAGCCTTCAGCAGCTAAGAAACATAACAATAGTACAATACTCATTTGTGTGGGTTATTCTCCTCATTCAAAGGAATTCTTTTTTGGCCTTGGGGGAGCTTGTGTATGTTTTTTTTTTTTTTTTATTATTTGTCTGAAACTCATTGGGGTCAATACATGTGTTTTTCTTTGCTAATTTCACAATACATTGGATTCTATTTTCTCTGCTCGGTTATTAACCCACTTTCTTTGAAATTGATGTTTAGTTACTTTGAGATCTACGCCTAGTGTTCAAACAGGGGAGCCTTGTCAATAGGTCAGACGAAGCGCCGAACTTTAAACCGCCACAAGGGTTGAAAACACAAACTCAACCCTCTGAAGATGAACAGAAAGAAACCAGTCCAAGTTAAAGAATTAGCACAAACACAATCACAAGATGATTTCAAGCATCCGGCAAGCTTCTGGCTTAGAATAATCAGGTTAGCTGGCTGACAAGCAGGAAAGACAGTGTGGGAAGCTAATCTGCTTTCCTACTGTCTGTTTCTTCTGCAGACTGCTGAGACAAACGGGTGCATTGGCTGCCGGTCCATGCTGTCGGTGCCAACTATCCCCAGTCAGTTTGTAATTCAACTAAGCAGGTCAAGTCCCATCCTCTTTGAGTCTCCTACGTCCGGATCACAACCTCCTGGTGCAAACGGTCTCACGAGTGCCACAAACGTGGACATGGTGCAAACAGGGATGTATAGTTTTTCAAACCATTTAGCAAAGCATAAATTCACAGACAAGATGACAGATGAATACATATTTTCCATGTTTTACACACACATGCATATATATATATAAATATATATATCATATTTAATATGATTGGGATTTTACTACTCCACAGCAAGTGAGAAAATCTACATTGCCTCCTACTTTCTTCATCTTTCTGACCGATATGCTCAAACTGGACCTTGTTGGTTGTGTTCCTCTGCTCAAAGGTTCCATGTATCATCCATGCAGCAGTCCATGTCATGGACTCTTTGTCGACTGACGGATTAGTAGTATGGTGTCGTTAGCTAATACTTAAAATAGCTTCTCTATCCAGTTATTGTAAGATGATTATTGCAGGCCTTCAAGGCACCTTGATGATTTACACTTAACACTAGGTGGAGCTAAGTACCCATGTGTTAACTCTCAAATGTAATATTGAACCATTTCCAAACTCCAATCCTGTTTTGCATTTCTGTGTTATGAGTAACAATTAACTTAGAACCATTGAGGTACATCAATAACTCTTCTGTTTCGATTGTGTGCCTATGAGAACTGCAATTGGTTAACTTCCCGATTTGGATTTTAACAAGATTTTTCTCCAATCAACCTGGCCAAATAGGCAACCATTTTTATTCAATTACTAAAAATGACACAAGTAGAATGTATGTATGCAACTTTGACAAATTAACACATTCTGAAGTAATTAATTTAAAGGATAATGTTTGCTTTTTTAAGACAATACAGGCCTAACACATTATAAGTAGTCCTTAAGGTCTTCTGTGGTTACCATAACAAACTAGCGGTGAACTCTCTACCTGTCTCTCGTGCCGTGTTGACCGTTCATTAATTTGATTGACGTTCTCCTCCACAAGCCACGACAAGGGCTCAGGTTTACAATAGAGAGGAAAAGCAAGGAGGGCGGGCAGGAGCACAGTTATCCAATGGGATACCAGTGGGAGGGAGTTTTCCTAACTCCAGCTTTGTTCTAAATTACTAGGGACCTAAGTATATGACTGGAGCTTCTGCACCGTTATTCCACGGGACATTTCATTGGTAGCACTGAGAAAATGTTTGCCTCACTTTCCCGTATTCCACAAATGCAATTATTGAAATACTTCGTAACTTTTGGGTTGCACTTTTGACAACGGATAGAAGTTATTGGCAGCTAGACTATACTTTTTAACTTCCCACATTTCGAGCTTTATTGCGCATATGAACCATCATGAATTGGCGCTCACTGAAGATGCGTATTTCTACACTGGAGTAGCCTAGTGGTGCGACTTTATTGACAAGCGGGGGACGTCCGAGCACTACGGATTAATTGCATTCGAAGGATTCAATTACTACATTCTAACAAGCGAAACAAATAACAGCAGCACTCATCTTGGTAGTCTACTTGGAGGACATAATATCCTTTATTGTCGCTGGAATTATTGCAGTCGCGCATTTTTGGAATACAATGATTTAATGTTGGCTAAACTACAGTAAAGTTGATGCATCTTCGGCATGGACTTTTTCTAATCAATGTGGACTGGGATTTTGACCATGGCGCTTACAGGTAGCGGCTTAGGACGGTTCCATTTGATTTTATTGATGCTATGGACCCTGTCGCAATACTCTTCATCTAGCCAAGTCCGTCAAGAGTTTCAGGTATTAGAGGAGCAACCAATTGGTACCTACGTTGGAACAATAGAGACCAAGCCCCGCTTCACCTATCGTTTTAGTGAAAACCACAAACTTTTTGCAATTAACGGCACTACTGGAGTAATTTACACCTCCTCGGTGATTGACAGGGAGATTTTGCAAAGTAATGTCATCAATGTAGTGGTACTCTCCAGCCAACCCACCTATCCAACCGAAGTTAGGATTGTTGTACTGGATATAAATGACAACTCCCCAGTGTTTCCTGACGCCTCGATGGTGATTTCCTTCAAAGAGGACGCAAGCAATGGCAGGCAAGTGATTCTGGACACAGCTACAGATTCGGACATCGGCAGTAATGGAGTGGACCACACAACCTACAGAATAGTGAATGGTAACGAGCAAAGGAAATTCCGATTGGATATTACAGTCAACCCTAGTGGGGAGGGTGCGTTTTTGCATCTCGTTTCGGCTGGCGGCTTGGACCGGGAAATAACTTCTTTCTATCAACTTTTGATAGAAGTAGAGGACAAGGGAGACCCTAAAAAGTTTGGCTACCTGCAAGTAAATGTAACTATCCAAGATGTAAACGACCACCCCCCTATTTTTGATCATGACCAACATCAAACTAGTGTTTTTGAAGATGCAGCAGTTGGTTCTAGTGTTCTACAAATAACTGCATCAGACCAAGATGATGGAGTAAATGCAGATATCAGGTACTTTTTAGATGAGGGAACCCCGTTTCAGATTGACCCCAAAGAAGGCATTATTATTATAAAAGAAAGTTTGGATTATGAGAGTAAGAAAGAATACTCTTTGACTATTCATGCCATGGACAATGGGGTGCCCCCTCTGTCTGGTAGGTCTGAAGCCACCATCAAACTACAAGACGTTAATGATAATGACCCTGTTGTGAAGTTTAGATATTTCCCCACCACATCTAAGTTTGCCTCTGTTGATGAAAATGCTCAAATTGGCACAGTTGTGGCCTTACTGACTGTCTCAGATTCAGACTCTCCCACAGCCAATGGTAATATATCGGTCTCAATATTGGGGGGCAATGAACAGAAACACTTTGAAGTTCACACTTCCCCGGTTCCAAACTTAAGCCTGATCAAAGTGGCGAGTGTACTAGACAGAGAGCGTATTTCCTCCTACAACTTGACTGTGTCCGTGACGGACAATGGTAAACCCATGGCCAGATCCTCGTTTGCCAGCCTGGTTATTTTTGTGAATGATATCAATGACCACCCGCCTATATTCCAGGAAGCCTTGTACAGAGTAGATATCAGTGAAGACATTCCAAAAGGAAGCTACATTAAAGGGGTCTCTGCAACAGATGGTGACTCCGGGCAGAATGCCAACCTTCGCTATTCCCTGGTGTCCGGAAACGGTTTGGGGTGGTTTGCCATCAGCCAAAACAGTGGTCTGGTTACCAGTTCAGCTTTGTTGGATAGGGAAGTAGCATCTGAAATAGTGCTCAACATCAGTGCCAAAGACCAGGGCCTTCAGCCTAAAATCTCCTACACTAAACTGATAGTCAACGTAACCGATGTGAACGATCAAGTGCCCACGTTCACGCAGAGCACGTATCATGTGTCCCTGGTAGAGCACTCTCCGACCGGCAGTGAGTTGCTGGTGCTGTCAGCCTCCGATGACGACCTTGGGGCCAATGGAACTATCCGGTTCTCGTTTGACCCAGAGACTCCTGCCAGTGAACAAGCGCTGTTCCGCCTGGATGTTGCATCGGGCAGGTTGAGCACAGCCACAGAGCTGGACCGGGAGGACCAGGGGGGATATTTACTTTACATCCTGGCCACAGACTCCGGCTGCCCCCCTCTCCACTCCTCTGGTAGAGTAAATGTCACCCTGAGGGACATAAATGACAATAAGCCGGTTTTCTACCCAGTCCAGTACTTTGCCAATGTGCAAGAAAACGAACCCGCCGGCTCACTGGTCACCACCGTGTCAGCCTCAGACCCCGACCTGGGGCGGAACGGAACGGTGAAGTACATGATAACTGCTGGGGACACATCGAGATTCCACATAAACAGCAACTCCGGTAAAATCACCACCCTTGTCCCGCTGGACAGGGAGGAGAAGACAGCCTACCAGCTTCAGGTCACGGCAGCCGACGGAGGCGGACTCCGCTCGGACACCCAGGCCACTGTCGCCGTTAATGTCATAGACACACAAGACAACCCCCCTGTCTTCAGTCAGGGCGCCTATGGTTTTGTTGTGTTCGAAAATGTCGCCGTTGGCACAGTCATTGGCACCGTGTCTGCCACCACCGTTGATCTGAACACAAACATCACATATATAATCACCTCCGGGGACCAACGGGGTCTTTTCACTGTCAGCGGTGTAACCGGTCAGATCAGGGCCTCCGGTCAGGTAGACAGGGAGGCGCAGTCGTTCTATCAGCTCAAAGTCGTGGCCAGAGGAGGCGAGGTGACGGGAGAGGCACTCGTCAACATCACGGTGAAGGATCTGAACGACAACGCGCCCAGCTTCGTCCACGCCGTCGAGCACGTCAGCGCCGTGGAGAACTGGAGCACGGGGCACGTGATATTCCAGGCCAAGGCGGCGGACCCCGATGAAGGTTCAAATGGCGTGGTGGTCTACAGCCTCAGGCAGAACCCAAAAGGCCTGTTCCACGTCCATGTGAAGCA
The DNA here is from genome assembly GCA_016801125.1 of Novumbra hubbsi. Taxonomy (NCBI): domain Eukaryota; kingdom Metazoa; phylum Chordata; class Actinopteri; order Esociformes; family Umbridae; genus Novumbra; species Novumbra hubbsi. Next base: position 179,133 of record JACXGK010000016.1, read on the forward strand.
CGGACTCATCACACTGACGGGCCCCCTGGAGGTCAGCACCAGCTCCTACCAGGTGGAGGTGCTGGCCTCCGACATGGGGGTTCCCCGGCTGACCTCCAGCCTGACGCTGACGGTCAGCGTGTACGACGTCAACGATAACTCTCCCGTGTTCGACCAGCTATCGTACGAGGTCGTCATCCTAGAGTCCGAGCCGGTCAACAGCCGCTTTTTTAAGGTGGCGGCCACGGACAAAGACTCAGGTCTAAACGGGGAGATTACATACAGCATAGTGGCGGGGAACACGGGTGATTTGTTTGGGATATTTCCAGACGGGCAGCTGTACATCAAGGCAGAGCTGGACAGAGAGGTCCAGGACAGATATAACCTAGTGCTGGTGGCCAGAGACCGGGCGGTAGAGCCGCTAAGCGCGAGTGTTAACATCAGTGTGATTCTAGACGACGTGAATGACAATCGTCCCCTCTTTAACAGCACCAACTACGTGTTCCATTTCGAGGAGGAGCAGAGGAGAGGGTCACTGGTAGGGCAAGTGTTTGCAGAGGATAAGGACTTTGGCCCCAACAGTGAGGTCAGGTACACATTTGAGACTCCACAGCCAAACTTTGAGTTGAACGCCATCACAGGGGAGTTGACCAGTACTTTACAATTGGACCGCGAGTCTCTCATGAGACAGAGAGGCGCCGCGGTGTTCAGCTTTACGGTCGTGTCCTCAGACCAGGGGCTCCCCAAGCCCCTAAGAGACCAGGCCAAAGTGCAGGTTTACATCCAAGACATCAACGACAACGTGCCAAAGTTCACCAAAGACATTTACCAGGCCTCCATCTCAGAATCGGCCCAGAACATGACGCAGCTTCTGAGGGTGTCTGCCTCAGACGTAGATGAGAATAGAAACGGACTGGTCCGCTACCACATAATGGACGGCAACGAAGAGAGCCAGTTCACCATTGACGGTAGCTCAGGACAGATCACCCTAGTTGGGAAGTTGGACTATGAGGCGACATCTTCCTACTCAATAAAAATTATTGCTGTGGACTCCGGGGCCATGCCCCTGTCGTCTTCCTGCATGCTCGGCATTAGCGTCCTGGATGAGAATGATAACTCCCCGTCCTTCCACAAATCCACCATATCTGTGGACGTTTTGGAGAACATGAGGATTGGAGAGCTGGTTGCCTCGGTGACAGCTACAGACTCAGACTCAGGCCCCAATGCTGACATAACATACAGCATCACGGCAACCAACAACCATGGGACCTTCAGCATTAGCCCCAACACAGGGAGCGTCTTCCTGGTGAAGAGGCTCGATTTCGAAACTCAGTCTTTTTACAAACTGAATATCACAGCGAAAGACAGTGGCAGGCCGCCAAGATCTTCAACGATTCCTGTGGTAATTCACGTCAGAGACTTTAACGACAATCCACCGGTGTTTACCACGGGGGACATTTTCAAATCCATTCCTGAAAACATGCCTCTCTCCGCGTCAGTGATGACAATCGCGGCCCATGATACGGATGCAGATATAAACGGTCAGCTGGAATACTCCATAGTTCAACAGACGCCCAGGGGAGGTCACTTTAGCATTGACTCTAGCACTGGACTCATATACACTAACAGGGAGATTGACAGGGAGTTCTCCAATCTCTTTGAGTTGACGGTCAAAGCCACTGATCAGGCCGTTCCGGTGGAATTCCGTCGCTTTGCTTTGAAAAATGTCACCATATGGGTGACTGACCTGAACGACAATGTCCCCACGTTTGTTTCCCAGAATGCCCTGGTCGCTGAGTCCACCATAGTCATTGGCTCTATTCTCACCACAGTGGTCGCATTCGATCCTGACGAGGGCTCCAACGGCGAAGTGGAATACGAGCTGGTGAAGGGTGATTCGGACACGTTCATCATGGACCGCTACAGTGGGGACATCCGGCTGGCCTTTCAGCTGGTGCCCTCCAGGCTGATCTACAGCCTGACCGTGTCGGCCACTGACCACGGCTCGGAAAGGAAAACCTCCCGGACCGAACTAACCGTCATCCTCCCTGGCGCCGACGGGCCCGTTTTCTCGCAGCCCAAGTACATCACCATACTGAAGGAGGGCCAGCCGCCGGGAACCAACGTCATCTCCCTGGACGCCTCCAGCCCCAGGGGCTCGGCCACCAAGGTGGAGTTTTTCATAGTGTCCGTCCGCAGCGGGGGCGAGGTCGTGGGACGCCTGTTCACCATCGGCCGCCACACTGGAGTGATCCAGACCGCTGCCGAACTCGACCGGGAACAGGGCTCTGACCTCTACCTGGTGGACGTGTACGCCATAGAGGCGGACGCCAGTCAGCCCAGGACGCAGAGGGCTGAGGTTAGTGGATCATGTTTTTCTCTCCTGCTATTGGCCTGCGCTGGCTCCTTTGCATTGCGGTCGATGGCTTCGAGACAGTATAAATTGAATCTGTGCAGATGTTGAAGTCATTTAGTGGGATTAGATGAAATGAGATCAAGGTTTCGAGTGGAAAACCTGGGAGTGAGAGGAAAGTGTCACACATACAGCGGGTCTACCTAGTGGTCCTGTGCACGTGAATTACATTGAATCAAGCATATTGGAAAAAAAAGTTATTTTTTACATTTGACATTTTAGTAATGTACGCTATATTACATCCAAATTGCTTTGGACAAGAGCAAGTAGGCCTTTTTTTCCCAGCCGTGATTTATTTCATTGTCCCAGTTCCTGAACAGTAATGGTCGTAGCAACCCTTCTAGCGTTCGTCTGTGTTTTCTGGGAAATGGCAATGAGTGCCTGCCAATCATGTTGTAGATGTGCTCTCCTGCTCTCATAATCCTGGATATTCCTATCAGTGATTTAAGAACTACACAACCTGCAACCGAACATGTTGTGTTCATCGAAGACATCAATCATGTTGGGTGTGATGAAGTTCACTGAGAAATTGAATTCTATTTCTGTAGGCAGTAATGGAAAACAGGTATCAGGATGACCTGGTGTATGTAGCCCACAGCACTGCCAGTATAACGTTGGTGTTAGGACCCTGAGGTTGTTTTGGTTTAAGGGTGGTCCTATGGAACCTACCTCCAGCACCAGGCCAGTCTCAGCATGCAATAAGTGACCATTGAAATTTGGTAAATTACGGGGAAAAGGAACATTTTCTTCTAAACTGAAATATAAGATAGCTGTTCAGTTTGCATTATGTGATGCACCTCCTGGCTTTGTTTCAAGTCTCCCTGGGGGACGTAGTTCTATTCTCCGAAGTGAAGCACTGAAACATTAAACCTAGTTTTGGGTGGCTGAGCCCTAGCCACTCCTCAAATGAAAAACAAATGTGATTCTATGTGTTTTGGACATTTCAACTGGAGCCTTAAGTTTCATGTTATTATTATAGGCTTGATGATACGCGTTCATACATTTGGGTTTTCTGAGCACAACCAAAAAGTATTTCACTGCAGCTTCTTATTGAAAATGGCGTTTTTGATTATTGCATTGGAGGACCTATCCTAAAAAGCTGTTATGACGTAAGGGCAATTTTAGTAGATGCTTTGACAGTTTTTGTTGGATAAGATATCAATCCTTACTCTTATTGATTTTGATATTGAATACATTGACAGGTTATTTACAGGTACAATTTAATATTATTAAAAAACAAATCACAGTACTTGGCAAAATTAGGTTAGTTATTTTAGTTAATGTCATTATGGTCAAATGGGGATATCAAATTCTTCCACACTTTGCCTGCAGCACTGCAGATTTTAATCTCTTCTATTGAAAACTCTGCAGTCAAGATAATATGAGAGATTATGCTCAACTCATTCCTGATCTTTTCCCTGTTCTCAAAATCCAGTGAAGTTAAATACTTCTTCAGTCCCCTGAGAATGACTTAAACATATGACTGTAGAGTCACTGTCTCTATTGTTTGTTCACTTTCAGTCACTTTGATGGTCTTAACATTTCTTATGGGCGATTTGGCTGTTCTCATTTGGCCTACTTTAAAGCAGTCTCAGGTACTGCACAGTGGTAGGAAATGCCAGGATGAGGTCTTAGAATATCACATTAAAAAGGCAAACTTTTAAGGTCTCCAAAGAGGAAACCCTTTATATCTATATGCATTTGCCTTGTCTTCCAATTGCTATTTTCCTCTAAGGTTTTGCATCATTCCCATGTTTGTGGAAAGGATAGAACAAAGAGAATTTGGTTCAGTGTGTCAACTATCCCAAACAACCTGGCACAGTGCTTAACCTTCCACGAGACAGACGTCACCACCGACTCGTTCTGAGTTGGAATCCGAGTGGAATTGCCATTAATTGTTGATTGGTTTCCGTCTTTCGGGATTAGGAGTTTGCTTGGATAGCAGAGCATCTCTTGACCTTTCAGTCAAGATTGTTTAGGGTGTCTGGCCCGCTCTCTTTCCCTATTCCACTCTCTCTTGTGTCTTCCCCCTTTCCTTCCTTTCTTTTTTGTCTCTCTCTGTCACTCCACTCTCACACTAATTCCCACTCCCTCTTCATCTCAGTTGTTTTCTTTAAGTCATTTTGAAAAGAACTGAAAGAGCTTTGAGTAGAGATCCTGAAGTGCTGTATCACTTCTTGCCCCCCTCAAGCATTGTTCTTTCTGGACATAAACACTGTCAACTCGCAAACAACCCTTCCTTTGTTTTGCCCTCACAGATATAGTGTTGCTCTGCTCTGGCATTGATTCAGTGGGCTTTATTTACTCTTTTTGTGCTATCGTCATTCACGCTTAAAGATTTTGGGTGGTGTAACCCCCACCGCCACCCCCCTCCCGCCCGATCCCTAGCGGAGGAATAGGGAAGTGGGAGTGGAAAGAAATATTTGAGGAGAAGTTTCAGATAAACTCCAAAACTGAGTAGGGGAGTATTATCAGTATTCTTGGATAGGACATTGAAACAGGGGAATGCAGATGGCTAGGTTAGATAGATACTAATTATTAGGGCTTGTCAGGACAATGAAGGGTCTCTTCTTTTCTCTCTCTGTCCTGTCTTTTGCTCCCTCACACCCCCGGCTTACTGCTAACAGATATAGTACATTCTGTCCCCAAAAACATCCACTACGAAGCCTAATTACATTTTCTGAAAATAAACACAACTTGCAAGTTGTGAAACTGTTTAATGCATTTTAAAACTGTGTGGTGATGCTTTTTTGGCCAGGTATCCTGAAAGGGGTATGTTTAGTATCAATTAGACTAACGTGAAAAAAAACTAAATACTCAGACATAGTTGAAAACACACAGTTTCTTAATGTTACCACTCAGTTTTTGACCCGCTTACTGGAGATGGATTGGGTCCACCTCAACTGCCTTACCGTGGCTTACTATGCCTCACCTGGGTTCAAATAGTCTGGTTTCTCAAAATATTTAAACTATGTATAATTCAGCTGGGTGCCTTAGGCACATAGAACCCATGGACACACGCAAAGGTTCAAACCCCTCCCATCTTGTTCTCCCGGCAGTCTCGATCAAACAGTGAAAGTATCAGAAAGAAAGCAAATGCCCTTGAACCCAGGTCCCAAAAACTCCCCTAACTTGAATCCTGAGGAAATGTGATTAGGGAATTAGTGGCGGGTGGAGTGCTTTATGTAGTGTAGAAAACACGGCATGAAACACAAAACCTCTCCGGGCAGGTCGACAAGGTAGACAGAGGGCCGCGGTGACCTGGTACCATATGATATGGTGCTGGTGTGGGGGAAGTAGCGTTCCAGAAGGCCAACGCGTAAATTCACTAGGTTCCTTCCATGCTTTGCAATAATGCTTTGCAATAACGCTCCCTGTCTAGGTGGTCCCCTCCGGGGCCAAAGTTGAGACGGTCAAACGGGGTGGGGGGGGGCTTGGGGGAGCCTCGCTAAGTGCCTATGTCTTTTACGAGACGAAAAGCGATAAAGCCCAACCTCACCACACACACGCGCAGGGAGAAACCAGCCGTAACGGGCACGGACCCAGGCCACGCGCTCTTATCAGAGATCTGACGCCAGCGACTCCACACGGGATGTATTCCATGTGAGCAAAGCAACGGACCAGGTATCATGCCACCTCCCCCATCGCCCTGGAAGAATGACCGTCACCGTTACAGCATCGGTGCCGGTACATCGGTAGTGCCGACAGGTCAGGTCTGTGGTCTGCCGCCCTTAACACAGCGGCCACAATATACTGAAGGCCTGAAGGTTCAGGTTTCTCGTAGGTTTTACCTTTCTGCCCTCATCTCGCCCCGGCTCACATTGAGCGTGGTCTCGAGACGCAGGGTTGAAAACGAGGCTGTTTCCGTCGTTTTCCGGGTCGGTGTGTCAACCTACGTGTCGAAACCGCCCTCCCCCGCTGCCCTCTCCTTCCTCTTCTCTTTCTCCTCCCTCTCTCCTTTTCCCTCAATTGTTCTCCATGACTCCTTCTGTTCCCGGAGGCCTGTTTACAGCACGCCGTTCGACGAACAATTCGGCATCTGAAATACCTTTAGGGGCGCACACACTAAATGCATAACCAAAGCTAAAAGCAGTGGCATAGGTAGACTGATGTCAACAATGAGTGAGACCAACGACTGCCTGAACATATGTCTCAAAGAGGTCGACTATAATCAGTCATACTCTTGTCTCATTCTGGTTACCCGTTTGACTGCTGGTAACCTTCCAAAAAGACCACAGGTTTTTGCTTAGAGCAATAAATGACTGCGGCGTGATCTGTGCACGATTCGAGGACCTCGCACAGAGTTTATTTTTACTCCAGAGATACATTTCCCTGGTTCTGTGAATTTGATTGTCACACCTCATTTGCCGGGCCATTCCTTGTGTTCAGAGCACAGAGGCTCAACTGGTGATAAACCCTGCTGCTTTGGTCTGTGAAACAACTGGTCAAGTAACAGGGTTGGGGCCATTATAGGCTTACTGAGTTTGTTCTCTTGATGTTGATCGAGTCGTGATGAGAAAATCCGATATTGAGTAAACAGTGGTTTAGAGTTGTGTGCCGTTGACACCAAGCCAAAATAGACATAGTATATAATCTGGTGCTGTTTACGTCTCGCTATTATTGTATTCTTTATGACCCCTACACAGTGTCCCGACGCCTTGACGTTAAATACATGAATATAGTTATATCCCTCCACAGCAAGTGCACTGGAGAGTTGTAATCAGGGCATGCTTCCTCTGCAACATGTCCCTCTAAGTCATAGTGCTTTTTACTATACTGCTTGCTCAACCTTGACATCCACCGGGGCCAATGCGCTTGGAGGAGAACGCCTATGGAGGTCAACCAGGGCCAACGCGCTTGGAGGATACCGCCTCTGGAAGTCAACCGAGGCCAATGCGCTTGGAGGAGAACACCTACGGAAGTCCACCGGGGCCAACACGCTTGGAGGAGTGCGCCTCTGTAAGTCAACCGGGGCCAACGCGCTTGGAGGAGAGCGCCTCGGGAAGTCGTCCGGCACCAACGCACTTGGAGGATAACGCCTCTGGAAGTCAACCGGGGCCAATGCACTTGGAGGAGAGCGCCACAGGAAATCACCGGGGGCCAACGCGCTTGGAGGAGAGCGTCTCAGGAAGTCACCCGGGGCCATCGTGCTTGGAGGATAACGCCTCTGGAAGTCAGACTGGACCAATGCACTTAAGGCAAATGCTTCTGGCTAACAAAAGGAGTGCCTGCAGTGTGCCATGACTTGAAGATAAATCTCGCTGTCCCTTCCAGCCCCCCACCCGGACAGTGCTGGTATCTAATAACATGACCGGGAAATTAACCCGCAACTGCCTCAGCCAACTTTACTTCTTAGGAGGTCCTTTTGGCTTTTATTAACATTGCTCACATTTTTATGTGTAGTGTTTCCCTTACTCCTTACATCGGCAAACACTACACCCAAGGATGTTTGGTTCTTCTCCACAATGATCGCAGGTCACAAAAATGGCTGTAATATCTGATGAAATCATATGGAATTATATTTAAGCGGTGCATTTTATATTGCGTCATCAGGCAAGCTAATATCTATGTTACTCAAGTTCACTAAACTTGCGAGGTGTAAGAAGGAACCATTACTGTTAATGTTGTACAGTTTCAGTGAAAAAGACTCCACTGCTCACACTTAATGTAGGCAGTAAAAATTCAGGAAGATGGTGTGTAGGGACCTTGGGAGATTGTTTTGAGGTGAGAGAGGTACAAGTGGTTGTTTCTGGCACAGTTTCACTGCAGTAATAATGGAACCCAGCTACGAAATGATTTGCTGTACACGTGATTCACACTGACACGCATGCTCTCTCTCTCAACCTGTATCTTACATACACACAAACACAACTATGTTTAGATTTAAACTTTAACAAACATTTAAAAAATAAGGCTGCTTCACGTTTTGAGTTCTCCATTAAACTATTATCTCCAACCTCCACCCCAGTGACATTTAAGTATTTAGTCCAACATCCACCATAATGACATTAAACTGTTAAGTCCAACCTCCACCCCAGTGACATAATACTATTAATTCAAACCTCCACCCTAGTGACATTCAACTATTAAGTCAAACCTCCCCCCAGTGACATACAACTATTCAATCAAACATCCACCCTAGTGACATTGAACTATTAAGTCAAACCTCCACCCTAGAGACAATAAACTAAAGGTTCAACCCACGCAGTGACATTAAACCGAGATTTCATGTTGTTGCGCAGTCAGAAGAGTCGACCCTGAGACAGGAAGGCTATCTTCCGCAGGCAGCCAGATAATTTAAGAGTGGAGCGAGCGATGGGGGGGTAGGAGGGAGGTAGAAAGGAGAAGTGGGGATTGAGGTCTGAGCTTTAGCAGCGTCAGGCCTAGAGACAAGGAAAGATAGACTGGCACCAGAGAAGAAACTTCATGTTATTGTTATCTTGCATTCTATTTTATGAGTTTTCCAAAGGAGTGGAAAAGTGCAAAGCAATCCACACAGCACTTAGCTATATCCCGGTTGTGTCAGAAGGGTGAATTACCCGTCTTAACAGTGTTTGCAAGCATTTTTATTTTCAAATCTCGTGTGCGGGTGCAGTACATAACGATGGCTGCATAACTGTGTAACGGACAGTTATGGATTAAGACGTGTGAAAACCAAACCATTTAATAACTGGAAAGAGGAGAACAAAAACGATTAAGGCACTATGGCAAAGCATTAGCGTTTCTGCTGTAAAATGGGTTCCCCGAGCATTATCGTGGACAGATTGTGTTTCTGCTGTAGCATGGGCTCCCCTAGCATTATTGTTGGCAGAGTATGTTTTTGCTGTAACATGGGCTCCCCAGAACATTATCGTTGGCTGAGTGTTTCTGCTGTAACATGGGTTCATTATCATTGGCTAGGTGTTTTTGTGCTGTAACATGGGCTCATCATCATTGGCTAGGTGTGTTTGTGCTGTAACATGGGCTCATCATCATTGGCTAGGTGTGTTTCTGCTGTAACATGGGCTCGTCATCATTGGCTAGGTGTGTTTCTGCTGTAACATGGGCTCATCATCATTGGCTAGGTGTGTTTCTGCTGTAACATGGGCTCATCATCATTGGCTAGGTGTGTTTCTGCTGTAACATGGGCTCATCATCATTGGCTAGGTGTGTTTCTGCTGTAACGTGGGCTCATCATCATTGGCTAGGTGTGTTTCTGCTGTAACGTGGGCTCATCATCATTGGCTAGGTGTGTTTCTGCTGTAACATGGGCTCGTCATCATTGGCTAGGTGTGTTTCTGCTGTAACATGGGCTCATCATCATTGGCTAGGTGTGTTTCTGCTGTAACGTGGGCTCATCATCATTGGCTAGGTGTGTTTCTGCTGTAACGTTCTCCACAGCAGCAGCAGTACATGGTATCAGGAGGGAGGAGGATTATCTGCATTCATGTGTGTGTGTGTGTGTGTGTGGTGTGCTTTGAAGCATCTCTGTAAACACTTCATTAGGATTGATTCAAAGTACCCCTGAATAACCATGTAATGTTTGTCACTTGATAAAAGAGGGTCTTCTCTAAAATATGAAAATTGTGCTGGATGTAAAGAAACATGTTGGTCTTTTAATATTACTGGAGTGATGCTCACTTAAAGACCGGCCAACTTTTGCAATATTTCAAGCTAAATTAGCAGAAAACGTTGGCTTGTAGATACTTTTTTTAAATGGCCATTCTCACAAAACAAGTTTTTAGTCTCCGGGAATTTCTGAGGAAGATTTTTTTGTCTCCATGATTTACATTTGCGTAGTCTCATCTACTTTTTTCAAACTCTAAACAAATGGATTCAGTTCGCCCGGCAACAAACAAAACCTGCCTTAATAACCAAACAACGCATTTGTTTACACAATTCCAACGAGAGAAAAAGAGCTCTTCTCTTAAATAGCTCGCCATTTTGGTGTGTGGGGACGTATTTCTCCCCCCTCTGGTGAGTCTGCCTAATTGAAAACATCTGGTTGAATTTAGTTTTTTGGGCAGTGATGTTGGGGCCAGCCAACGTGACTTAGACTGTAGCTCCTGATTGGGGTACCTGAACAGCTCTCCCTCTCTCTCCCTCCCTCTCTCTTTCTCTCTCTCTACCTCTGAGCTTTGTTGTCAGGCAGAAGTTTGCTTTTATAAAACAAGGCAAAATCTCAAGGAGCAGTGGGAAACATTTTACTGTTTGTGCTCTGTTCACCGGGACACAGAAACAGTCGCTATGGTTGCGATTGCGCACGTCTACTTTGTGCTGTTTTAACAATTTATTTTCCCTTTCCTTTACTATGCAAATGGCTGCAGCGGCCTCATTTAACCAGCTGTTATGCCTCTGAATCCTTGTCATAATATAGCAAAGTGTCACATAGAAAGTTGCCTTATTTTCTGCATGTGTGTGTGGCCACAGTTTATGGTTAGCAAAGATTACTCGGTCAAAAAGCCCTTTTTTTCTGGCTGAAAGAGCCTACAGAGTTGAACAAAAACAAATAGAAAATGCCTCGCTGAGACATTGTGTTCCGATATCCCCACTTCCAAAATGAAGCTTGACTTTACTCACGGTAACTTCCCTGGGCAAGGTGCATTGTGACGCTCTGGATGTGACCACAGAATGTTCTGCGTCCGCCCCTGGGTTCCGTGCCGAATGCGAGCTCACAACAGAGGCCGCGCGCGGACATACAACTCCTGGGGCTTTCCATCGGCGTTGTGGCTTTTCATTTGTGGCGGCTGATGAGATTTTATTTATTTTAAATGTTTATTTAACCATTTATTTAACCATGTAGGCTAGTTGAAGTTGTCATTTACAATTGCGACCTGGCCAAGATAAAGAGCAGAGCAGTTCGGTACATTCAACAACACAGAGTTACACATGGAATAACAACATACAATCAATAATAACGTAGAAGAGTCTGTATACAGCATGGGCAAATGAAGTAGGATAACGGAGGTAAGGCAATACACATGCCATTGTGCAAAGTCATCTTGACAGTGGTGTGGTAAGATTCCTGAAGGATGAGATTCCCCGGTGATCAGACGCACACTCACATCGCGTCCTCATCCATGGGTTCATTCCATTTAGGGAAGGTGTTAAACATTCACACACTTAGAAGGGTCAGGTTGCCAGTGGATGTAGCCACTTTTGCACGCGTGTGTGTGTGTGAGACAGGCCCCTACGGTGGCACAGACTGGCAGAGCTGAAGCTGATCCCTGCATGGCGTCTTTATGGGTTTGACAAGTGACAAGACAGAGGCGGTGTTAGTAATGATGTGGTTATTATTTCCCATCATGCCTCACTGCAGGCCTTACCCATTAAACAGCTATGGGTGCTTATTTTGTCTGTGATTAGAAGCCCACTGTGCAAGCAATGTTGTCGTACACACATGGAGTTATTATTACACTCGGGCCCAGATGCTTGGGGGAAACTTTAAGCACTTAATGTTTCCATGTTTAATAAAGATCTGCACATTGTATCCCTTCCTACAATTTATGGTGCAAGCGTGACGTTATTACATTTCAACTGTTTTCTGTTTGTTGTGGTTGTCTATGGAGGAAGTTCTTTACTTTTTTCCAAATTGCAGACCTTTACATTTTTACATACTGCATTTTCGGATTCTACTTCCAGAAAAAAGTATGCATGACTTTCTCATTCTCTAGCCCTAACTGGAATGTGTTAGAGCCAGGTTAAACGTCAAAGACACGATATCTCAAGACTTTCCTCGGTCGGGAGAGCGTTTCATATTCATTGGCTGGTTCAGTCTAAGTTTGAGGTTTGACCATAATAGTAAACACACATTAGTTTCAGATGTGTAACCTAATCTTTATTTACCAAGAGCGTTTACCACACCACTGTCAAGATTCCTTGTAAGTAGGCCAAGACGTTGTTGCCTTAGCTTGATGTCCTGGCATTATTGGTCATATGGAATCAATCAGAGGAGGCCAGCAGTGTCTTCCCCTGACTGTCAAAATGCCCTGTCTGACCCCTGCGTTATGTTTCATAACCACTTGGCCGACACTTTGCTATTTGGCATTGGGGCCAGTCGAACCGGTGCTCTTAAGTTCTGGATTTGTGGTCGTAAGCTTGTCTGCCTGTAAAGGTTTGTAAAAAAAAGAAATAATGAAGGAAAATGTTTGTCAATGGTAATCCTGTACATGTGGGTTTGATTACACTGTTGTTTTGATGACTTTGAAGGGAATTATGACACGGACCTTCAGAAGCGCACAGTACACAACTCCCATGTGATGTAGTCTACCACAATGCTTGGCCTAAATTATGCTAAGATTATGCAAATAGCGAGCAGTGGATAGCGCCCCTCTGACCCATTTTAGATCTTCTCATCTTCAAAAAGCTTTATTTCTCCTCATTAAGCGTGCGAGTCATCTGATACCCCTTTCATATCATTATGAAATGAGTCTCTCTGATCATTATTCTGTTGTTGCTGATGTTCTTGTTGATGTTTTTCCACTTTTCATTCATCCTTTCCAGGACCACTTTAATTAATTTCTAACCCAAATCAGCTCTAATAAAAACTGTCCCAGGATGATTCATTTAGGCTGGATGATAAGGATGAGCAGCAAAGATCAGATGCACCCCCCCCCACAAAAGACACACCACACACACTCGCACACTCACACACCTACACACACACACACACACAAACACAGCTCATTCCATTTCTTCATAATAGTATTTTCTGGGGTCTGGATTTATTCTTTTACGCTCATCAGACCTCCCCCTGAGTTTGATGGAAATTATTTTGCCTCTCCGTCGCTGGGGATTTGCTGGTAGGATGGATAGACAGATAGAGCCTCATCCGGAGGTCTTCTCTCAGGTCTGTGGCTGGGAGGCCACTGAGAGGGGATTACATAGACCCACTGGTGGTTGTAAAATGCCGGCCATACTGGCAGACACCAAACAGGACTCGCAGGAGGCCTTTCAAACCGCACCATTGTTAGCCAAGGATTATTCCTTGGCTTGTTATCCCATTAAACGCTGTAATGGTGGCAATTTTCTGCTTAGGATTCAGGGATTTTTGTTGCAAAAAAAATGTCTGAATGTTTTAGAATCATTGATGTAATTGATGTTCTGTAAAGAAGTAACAGAATTACATTCCAAAAGTAGGTAATTGTATTTATTTGATTGAGATGATATTCTTTTGTTTCTTGTTCCATCTATAAATATTCCTGCTTGCTTTTTGCTAAAATAAAATTGTATCTGGTATTTGCCTGAAAAATAAAACTGGTTCTATTATGGTCTATAAGAACGTAAAGTTTTTACGTAATGACAGAACTGTACTTATAGCAGTAACTATGGATAATGTAGCACTGTTCTTATAGCAGTAGGATTGAATCATCTTGTACTGTTCTAATAGCAGCAGGATTGGCTTTTTATTACTGTTCTAATAGTAGTAGGACTGGATAATTTAGGACTATTCTTAAACCTAATCGTAGGAATGGATCATTTGTTTTACTTCAGACTGAAAAAGGAATTCCATACGTGAAATTCTTGCATTTTTTGGGGTATATTTATCTTCTCTTAAAGTGAGCAATGGGAGCCTTTCCTTCCTTTTTTACTCTGCCATCAACAAGGCCTTTCAAAGTAATGCTCTTAGCAGGTCATTAAGCTTTTCGAAGGTTTTTCTGTATTTTTGCTCAAACACTAAAACCCTATGTCTTTCACTTCTGATTAGTGACACTTTAATAAAGTCGTTTAAAGTTCAGTGGACTGAATTTTCCACCTTTTCTAATGTTTCTATGGTCACAGGGAAATGACCTGCATTCAAGCCTCAATGCAATCTTTTAAATGCAAATCCTTTAAAAGTAACTGTGTAATTCTGTGTATTGGGACTCTCCCGACTTGGCTGCTAGAGAAAGTGTTTTTTTATATAAGGCAACCACGGTTGTTTTTCTTTCTGTCTTCTTGATCTGACAGCAATTGACTAAACCAGCCCTTAAAGCGAGACAAAAGCTTGGCAAAATCTTTATATATTTTTTTCCTTTTTTCCCCCTTGCTGCTTCAGTTTCCTCGGATGGGCCAAGGTAGACAAAAGCTGTCTCTTTTCCACTTGATTGGGTCATAAGGCTGAAGTTCATGTTTGGTTGAAAAATTTCTTAGCATTCCCTGTATTTTGTTTTCCCCTTCTTGGGAAGCCAGGAAAACTGTGTCGAATCGGCCACAATTGAATCATTTACGGTGAGCTCACAGTGAAGGAATTAATACATTTTATATTGGGCCGCTGTGCCCGGAGAACTGCCCCCCCGAGCACGTGAGAAAACCCCTCCATTGGAAACGATGGCTGTCACCCACTTCACAAGGGAGAGCGGAGAAGCAGGTCATTGACTTGATTTTCATGGGAAGGCTGATTCGGCTATTCAGAGCCTGATAGGTCCAGTACGGACGGCCCTTGCCGAGGGGGAGGGGGGGGATGGGGGGGGAGCACGCCGGCCTTATTGTGCCACGGTTTGCCGAGGAAAAACAAGAGCCGCCCGGAGACAATGCGCTCAATGGGAACAGTAGCCCCTGTGTCCTCGCGTCTGACTGCTGCTGAGGCTTGTGTCTCCCATCGGGCTGAAGTGCCAGCCCTCCCCACGCCCCTCCTCCCCTCCTATCCCCCCGGTCAAGTGGCCGCTGAGGTGTGGCAGTCTCCCTCCCTGACATCGAGTCCAGAGGTTGCGTTTGCCTTCTTTATTTATGGGGGGGTGGCATTCCTGGATGGCGGTGCGCTGTTCTCCAGCTACACCAGCCGTAGTGGTTGGCGCACTTCTCAAGAGCCGGCGGTAGTTTCCAGCAAGTTGGTTGTGGAGAGGTTGGTCACCAGTCAGCCGTGCTACAGCGGTTCTGTTTCCAGGTTATCAGTTCAGGCTTATCTGGCCAGGCTTTGAAGTTAAGTGTTTGCTCTGTCTGCCCTTGATATACACGTTGGTTGACTCTGGGCTATGGGCCAGGTTTTAGTATCTTGTAAATGTCCGGATGAATTATGAAGTGTCTTCACGTGATGACAAGGTAAAGGTTGAACCTACGCCGTGTCTGTTCTGTCTGTTTATTTTGTGTTTTGTTATTATACACGATATTGTATGAGATATAAGAGGGTTTCTTTTGTTTTTTGTTTTAGAATACATTGTTTATGTAATACATTTTGTTATAAAATGTTCTGAAGTTGGCCAATTAGTTAAAACAAAATATCCTCTTTTTTTAATGGAAGATGCATCTCTGTCCTGGTCAGATACAGTTTAGTAGAACGGGGAACATGTATAACAGTGTAAAATCAATAATGACGCCACAGTATGAGGCGATTTTGTTGGTGGGGTTAAAACAGAAGGAGGTGAACCTTGTTTGTTTTTCTGAGGAAAAATAACCACGACTCTATAGAATGAACTCTGACCCATCCGGACCGGGCTTCAGACCCCTTGGGACACCTTTTGACCTTGTTTTACTGCCCTTGCCAACTCAGGAAACCGCCCTCCCCCCGGCCAACCAATCAACACAGATCTAGAAAGAGAGTCCGTATTCCCTGGCTTCCGCTCCTGTTGTTTGGTAAAAGCCAACTGTTTTATTACAAGCCAACTGATGGCAATTAGAGGCCATTTACAAAGTCTAATATTAAAAGGCGAGAACACAACATGCTATTTCCTCGTCTTAGGTCCCTGTAACATTTGGGATCACAGTGGCATTGCGGACTTTAATGACTTCACCCCCCCCCCCCACCCACCCAACTAGCCACCCTTCACTCCCGCTCTGTCTAAAAGACTGGGGTTCTTTTGAACTGTGGATTTTCTGGAGAAGTGTTTTGCACCCCGGACCCCCCCCCCCTCCTCCCTCAAATCTGCCCATTGATGTATCGTGTCTGGCTTTCATATGGGGATATAGTTCTCTGTAGTTGGTCGTGAGCTCTTTATCGTAATATACTGTATCAGGGAGTACTTCCCTGTGGCACGCAGGGACTCAGAGAGCTGGTCATGTGCTGAACTGATTAAGAACTCTGTGACGACCCGGGGTTAAACCCTCCAAGGGGAAAAGAACCACAGAAGGAGAATGAATTGAGCGGCCCGGAGGAGACGCCAGAAAGACTGTCAGAGTCCATCTCCCGTGGTAGAAGTGAAACTTCCCAGGATGCATTGGGGTTCTTCTCACCTGCCCCCAATTGCTTTGCTTGGTCTTCTGATTAAACCTCGACGCAAAACCGAAATGGAATATCACCTCCCTTTCTTCTCCGCACTCTTTCATTTCTTGGGCCACTGGTTAATGGTTGGGTTGCGTATGTAGCTGCTTTGTCTCCACAGAGGATCTGGACACCCGGCGAGGTGGCGGGTTTTCCAGGTTGGTCGCTGTGGCAGGATGTGTGGGTCTGTGTTGAGTCTAGCCTGCTTTCTATCTCTCCCTCCGTGTCTGATGGGATTCACACTGGGTCGGCTCGGGCTTCAGGAAGTACAGAGGTCGCCTCTGTGCTCGGGAACTGGCCCGCTTTAGTGGCACGGCCTGGGACAGCTCAGATTATCTGCCACCAGGCCCGAGATGTCAGAAGCCAATCGGGGCTTCTGTTGTACTCACAAGGATATTTGGACGTTCGTTTCCATTGTCATCATCTCGCGTCATACCAATGGCAAGGCCAGAGAGAGAGGCGGAGAGAGAGAGAGAGAGAGAAAGGGGGAGGGAAAGAGAGGGGGAGAGAGAGTGAGAGAATTGAGTCATGATGAGATGTCTTACCTCTGTCATCACGGTCTCTTCTGTTATTCAATGAGCAACCAAAACCGTACAAAATTGAACTAAGTAGAAAGAATCAGCGATCTGTCCCTGGAGGCCCCTGCTTCGCCTCTAGCCTGTTAAAGTGGACATTTTACTCCTCAGCCTTGCTGACCTGCCGAGGGTCGACCAACATCTCTTCGGTCCAGTAGGTAATTTCCAGGCATTTTCCCTTGTTTGGCTAAGGGAAACAAGCTCCACTTCAGCCCTGTGTGTGTTTAAATCATCAGCCTTGGGGTGGTGGTGGTAGGGCGGTGGTGGTAGGGTGGGGTGGTAGGGCGGTGGTGGTAGGGCGGTGGTGGTAGGGTGGGGTGGGTATCTGCAAAGCTGTCTACAAAGTCCCCAATGCTCATTACTTCATTCAAAAACAATGTGTCCATCCCGGAAGATTTGTCAAACTGAGGCCAAGAGGGGTGAGGCACAAGATCTCGATGTTGCTGCCTTTTTGATGTCTGACACGGGGCACTTATAGCTCGCAGTAATAGGAACACGGTTTACAGAGGACAGAAAGTATGTATCAATCGGCAGCATCTACGTTTGGGTTGTGTGTATATGCTCTGCAATAAACATTACTTTCAATTCACTTGGGCCTGTATTTCGAAAGCCTGAAGATGGATGAATGCTCTTACACAGAATTGTGTAAGTTGTTCGGCCAAAGACGTATTAAGGTTTTGCTTACAGAAACCTTTGATGGTCCAGCCGTTGTACAAGTGTACGTAGAGCGATTATCTTCTGGACTAAACACCCTGTCTCAGACGTTGCACAGGAAGAGGGAGAGTGTTCTTCCTTTAGAGTCTTAGTCGTGTGGCCGTGACGGACATTGTGTACTGTGTCGTACACGGTGTGTTTGTACACGCATGTGTGTGTGTGTGTGTGCACGTCTTACTTCACCGTGAGAAACGGCGATCCCCACCAGGACAGGAACAAGAGGAGAGGTTGACGCTTCGTCAGTCCCCACGGGAATGTGTGTGTCCTGTTGGCTCACACACACGTTTGGGAGAATAATATGTGTGTGCAATGCAGAACAGGACGTGGTTCTTCTGAGGGGGTGGACGTGGGGAGGTGCCCCCCCCCCCCCCCCCCGGCGGGGCCTGTGGTAAGGCGATGATGAGGACCCCCTCCCCCGGTAACACTGAGCCACTTCTTTTGATGATTCCCAAAGGCCTGAAAGGCAACAGTGATAATGCAGTGATAATGCAGGGATAATGCAGGGACTATCCCACCCGGTGGTCCCTCGTTGGCACCCCTTAATAACTATATAAGCAATTAACAGACAGGACAGCCCCCCTCTCCTCTGTAGACACAGTATTTGAGGTAACGAGCTGTGGGAAGACTATATCCACGTACGCCTCATTCCTTCGCTCTCTCCACACGAGATAACCCATGTGCCTCAGATAATGTCAGTTCACTACGCACGCTGTTTTCTTTCAGTCAGCCCTGGTCCTAGATGTGCAATGTGCTATGAAGGATCTGGAATGAGATATTGAAATCGGGTCTTGATAGCCTAATCCCCCTTGTTTCAACACCTGGAGTCGCCGTGAGCCATGAGCAATGAACCATAAGGCCTTGGGGATATTCCGTGGTACTGAGGGAAATTGTGGGTACGCATATTCCTTCGACGGCAATTCCGTTTGGTTTCATCGTAACGTGTTCTTCCAGGGGGCTTGCTTGCGGGCTAAGTCCGTGCACAGGGGCCTGCTGTGAGTCCACGCTGCTGAGCTCACACCCCTGGTGAACCTCACGTTTATTAGCCGTGTGAACCAGATCGAATGTGCAACATCACCCTCGGTGTTGTCCCGTGGCTTAGTCTCCGGCGAGTACCGCTCGGACCAGCCTTTCCCCCTCCGCTCCACGTCTCAGTCGGCTGAACACTGTTCCCACTCGTCCGCTTGCCGGGGGGGGGGACGGGGTGAGAGGCTACACCATCTGTGGGACCCCGTCGAGGCAGAACACAGACACTTTAAAGTGTCTGCCTCCGCTCTGAGTGGTCAGATTGCCGTTTCTCCTTGTGTCTGCCACCCGGAACCTCTCACGCCCCCCCCCCCCCCCCCCCCCCCCCCCCCCCCCCCCCCCCCCCCCCCCCCCCCCCCCCCCCCCCCCCCCCCCCCTCCCCCACATCGTTGCGCCGGTCAGCAGGCATTAGAAGTTATGGATGAGCATACTGATTCTGTTGACAAGCCCCGCCCTAATAGAAAACAGAGCGTTCTCTCCTCCTCCCTGGGGCCCCGTGATCGGGGAGGGAAACGAGGATGACAAATAAAGGCTGAACCCTTGAATGGCGAGGTTCTGCTTCCCGGGGCTCTGTTTGCAGCGTGGACCCCAGAGGCCATAGCTCCGCCGGCCGGGGGGTTGTCAGTTACTGATGGCACTGTTGTTGCTTCCAGTGTGAAGGGGGCCGAAGAAACCCCCACAATCCTGCTTGTTAAATGGCATGAATTAATGAAGTGGCGGAGCTGGGAACTTCCTACCCCTGGGCAACAAAAAAAAGGGCCACTTCCTTAGCATTTCTATGGGCCCCCAAGTTCTTTTCATCCTGTCGGCTTTTTTTCCAACCCCAAACTTTTTTTTTGAAGTCGTTTAATCCACTGGATTTATGCTGGGTCGGGAACGGCAACTGATAAGCGCTTCTCAATGAGAAAAAAAGAAAACAGGGCTTTTTGCTGAGGGAGTCGTGTGTAAATGTTAATGAACAGTGGTCATGGCTGACGGCATGGAAAGCCCAGATGAAAGGAGATGCAGATGGGCGATTTGAACACAGCCAGCATCATGCCCAGAACTTGCTATTCAGTTCACCAAGTGGTCATGTTCAAACTTGATATTGTGTTTGCAATGGACCACAGACTAAGCATCTCATGGTTCTGTGTGAGTCTTTAGTTCTGTGTGGCATTGGACCACAGACCAAGCATCTCATGGTCTTAGACAAACCTTACCACCAATAGTCTCATTTATACATTAACGTTCCTGGGAATATTTTAACAAGCCAGGCCATAGGAGATATTCCCATGGTGGATTGGTCACTATTTTATAGACATTTAGCTTTCTTTCTTTACATTATTTATGAAAGTCTGGGTTTACAAGTGTTATGTTTCTTATGAGCTGGGGTCCTAGACATCTGATTTACAGACAGGCAAAGACACAGGAACACTTTTATAGAACTGTAAACTGGTCCAATGATGCTGATGGATTATGCTAACAGCACCCTCCCTCCAGTGTGGACAAGGACATGGACATTGTTGTTTTGGCAATCAAAACCCAAAGTTAGGACCAAATGTATCAGTGCTTCAATACAGTTACTCAGAGGAACAAATAGGACACAAAAATGTCACAACTTTTTAGCAAATTTCACATAGGTGTACTGTGCACACACTGTTGGTGGGTGCACAGCACCAGTTTGGTATTTGAAAGAAGATCACACGACTCTGAAATATCTCATCAATTATTTCTTCTTCTTTTGTTTGGGTGATTGTTTTCATGTGGATTGGCCTGAGGTGGCTTAGACTGTAGCTGACTACGGCCGGGTCTCGCAACCCAAACAGAACCCCAGACGTGCAGTCAATCAGTCCGGCGCAGATGCAGGCCCCGGCCAGATAACACCGAGCCCTTTGAGGTGGTGCTGGTGGGCCTCCAGATCCCAGTGGGACCGCGTTTACTTGGAGGGTTTATCTTCCGTTTCTTCCTCCGATGCACAGAGGGCGGAATTCACCTCGTAAAGCCGATACAGTGCGAGGAAAAGAAAAGAAAGAAACGGTCGCACGGTCGAGGGAGGGAAACGATGTAACGACGGCCACATGGAACGCACGCACACCGCCCACCTCGCCAGGCTCTGTGGAGACACGGGCCCGAGGCTTGAAGTGTTTCGGCCCTAGGAAAATATGTGGGCCGGTTTCGGACCCCGATCGCTAGCCGCGATAGGCTGTCCTCCCAGACGAGCGGGCCAGGCGGTGTGGCGCGTCCCCCTCAGCGGTGTAACTGATGTAGACGTGCGACCGTCTGGCCGCGCCGATTTCCAGAGCCTGTAATAAGTGCAGCGATCAAGCGATTATACTTTCTTGAAACGTCGCCTTTGTGCCACGGCGTACAGCCAAGGTTTGTTAATCGCGCGATATTTCAAGCGTATAAACTCCACTTCCTTTACCCACATTGCAGAAATAGCTTTGTTTGACCTGATACGGGGGCGCGCATTCTGACTCCTCACAGAACAAGGAAACTAGCAGAGATACGGACCTGCGTGAATATTGGCTGTGTGGATTCAACTCACTCGGCGGAGCCTATGGTGTCGCCTCGGACTGAAATGACAGCTTAGGTAACGGGGTCCTGCCCCAGGACAAAGCACTGAAAGTGACCACCTCAGGCTCCCCTTGCGACTGGCCTGTGAAATTAGACTCTGGTCATTAACTCCTCTCTGTCTCTCCCGAGGCTTCCCCCCCGTGGTCTCTGTCTGACTGGCCTCCCCTCCGACAAAGACCGGAGGAACCGCAGGTAGCGATGCTCCACCTCCCCGCGGAGCCCTGGCTAAAGCACGGCAGCCTCATCGAGGCCTCCTTTAAAAAGTTTATGAAATTAGCCAATTAGTAGCTGCACCGGATGATGCGATCGAGGGAGAGAGAGGGGAACAGTTTCTCTCCCTTTCCCAAAGCGCCCAGCGTGGATTAATCACCCTGTCCGGAGAATGAATGGCCGCTCACATCCGTGAGCCTCTTATTTACAATTGAGTAGTTTGACAATAAAACTCACGCTGTAGAGTCTGCTTCAGACCTGCCCGCGCTGTATTTCTTTCTTATTCATACCTCGACCTCTCTATCTCAGCTGTCTCTCTTCCCCCTCCCCTCTCAGTCTCTCTCTCTCACTCTCCCTCACAAGCATTCTGACTGCTGAGAAGTAACAGAACTCGTGGAACCAGATAATGGGGCAGGGAATGTCCTAAACCATTAAGTTTTCAAGAAAGAGAGCAGACCTGTGTACAGTTTTTTTTTTTTTCCACTCAGCCGAGCCATGTCACACACACCCTCGTGCACATACCTCAACAGCCCCGGTGAAGCTCAGGGGAAGCCGATTGGTGTCAGAAGGCGACTGGTGTCAGACATGCAGGGTCAATCTAATCCCCTGGAGGGAACCAGCATGTACTACAAAACAAATAACAGGAAACCTGGCCGCACTGAAACATTTTCAACAATCCCAGCCGTTGTATTTCCAACCCCCCCCCCGTCCGTCCGTCCGTCTTCGAAGGGACGGTTATTGTCAGGCTTGCATGGACTCATATCTTAGCGGTCGACTAATGCACGTCTCCTGAGGGGTGGTCTAGGTGTTTAAAAAGGAGGCGGCGACATGCATTGTTTATTGTTTAATCCGCTGTGACATCGTTTTACAGGCCCCAATATGGGAACGAGATGGTCTACTGTTGGTGTCATGTTCAGTGCTACAGGGCCAACAGAGTCATTTTGACCTTCGCTAAAATAAAGTTTTGTGAGAAAACGCATAGGGAACACACAAACTCAGGTTAGCACAGTTAGTCACAACGGCCACTTTGTTAGTTCTCCATATTTGGACATGCCACTGCTTTAATTAGCATTATAATTATCCCATTTGTTTTCACGACGGAGGTTGGGTGCCGAATGGTGTGTAACCCAAATACAGAGTGTGTTGCTTGTGGGAACGGGTGGAAAATAACCAAGACCGGCAATTTGGAATCCCCACACGAAGAAAATTAGGGTACCCTCGTTGATGAACAGGAGAAGACATTTAATGCTTCTCGTTGTATTTATCTTAACCTAAATTTTGTGAACGAGCGATCTGGCTCGCTCGTCTTGGTATTCTAATCATAATACGGAACACGAAAGGTTTTTGAGAGGCCTAATGTTTCATACTTAAATGTGAAGCAAC
>JACXGK010000016.1:202240-234939 GCA_016801125.1 Novumbra hubbsi
AGAAGGGGGGGGGGGGAGAGGCTGAACATTTTCAACACAAAATAGCATCACTCTTTTTCAGTTGCCAGTCCAACAGTGTTGCCAAGAATAACACTGAGTGAGTCTGTAGTTAGAGAGAACACTCCTTGCTGGAAACAAGGAATAGTATTCTGGCCTTTGTTGAACTCCACCAAAAAAAGGTCCTCTTCTTCTTGTTTCTAAATGCAGGTGGCTTTGTGTCGAAGGTCTTTGGCGACTGGGTCTTTATATCTATTACCTAGTTTAGTGTCATGTCTGTTTGTTTCAGAATCAATGCCTTACAAAACGTGTGCGTACTCCTTTCTTGACTTGGACGTGGAGAAGATGAATAGCACCTGTGGACCATGGGGAGTGGACCAGGAGGACAGGAGGAGGAGAGCTAGAGATAACGCAGACTCCGGCCAGACTCACAACTCAGATTAGATGGCAGAGCCATGTTGAGGGATCCAACAACTGGACAGTCTTACGCAATTTGACATTTTTTACTAGAAATGATTCCCAACACTGTAAAATCATGTCCACCCCGCATCCCACTGCTTCATTGTCCCTGAGGTCTCAGCAGGACCCGTCTGGGTGGCTCTGTGCAGCTGGAGGTGGCCATGGGGGACCGTTGGGGGTCACTGGTTACTCCAGTGTAAGTAGATCTCTGGGATTCAGAGCAGTTTTCAGGGACATTGCCCTTTGTAGGTTGTCCTCTTCCAGGGCTAGGCCTTCTTCCCACATTGTCCTGGTTATATCTCCCACGGGCCTAACCTTGTAATGGCCAAATGTTCGTTCTACGCTTCCACTCCTAAAACACAAAAATGAACAGTAAATGTTGAACATGATTCACCATGGCTAAACCAAAACCTATTTTGTACGTGACATGGCAGCGCTATGCAAGTCTCATTCCCTCCCTCACTTTGCCGTACTCCAATGACATGACGAGGCGCAATTCATTAAGTGTGCCGTACCTCCTAATGATGTGGAGTCTACTCTAAACACAGAAGACGGAGTGAAGACCGAGCGCTGTCTTAATGGGCCCTCCAGCTGCTCACACACTAATTGTAGGGAGAGGCCTCCGTTCGGACTGAGTATCTGTCTCCGACAGGGCGGTGATGGATCCCCGCGCCAGGTTTGGATGAGACGACGTGAGCTAGCTGGACGCAGGTTAAAATGGAGTGGCGCCATTTATCACTCCCAGTTCTGCTTCTCCAAACACAGCTGGATGAATTGGACTATTATATATATTTTTTGTGCTTCCATCCCCTCTGTGATAATAAAAGGCCCATTTCGATAAATGTCAGCATCCCACTTGAAACCATTAAAGTGGGGCACTGAGACGGAGCGACCACAACCCAGTGTGGGAGGGGTTTTACGCCACGACACACCCTTCCGGACCACCAGACACGTCAGCTGCCACACAACACTCCTGAGGGAGCGCCTGAGGGACATTTTAAACCAAGCTCCCGCTAACTGTCTCAGGACCGCTTCGCCCTACCTGTTCTTCGATTGGCCTGCATGTTTGATTCGCACGGCCCATTTGTCTCCTCACACATCCTAAGAACCTGGCCTGAACCTCACCAGATGTCCCTGTGTTTGTGCTGCGATGACCAGGCAGATATTGAGACTCGGGTTGTTGTCAGGCCAAGGGCGCCATAATTACGGTCTTGTTTATCTCAACTGAGGTTTTTCTCT
The DNA here is from genome assembly GCA_016801125.1 of Novumbra hubbsi. NCBI lineage: Eukaryota > Metazoa > Chordata > Actinopteri > Esociformes > Umbridae > Novumbra > Novumbra hubbsi. The sequence goes on from JACXGK010000016.1 coordinate 203,936, forward strand.
GTTTGTGATTGTGTGTGCATGCGTGTGTGCGTGTGTGTGTTTACACATGTATGCATGGATATCTGTCATGTGTGTTTCTGAGGGCTGTCTTGACCTAAATTAAAATGGATACCTCAGTTTCTAAACATGATCTTATGTTCGCCCCTTGCACTGTTAACCAATTACCTTGACATTGTCAGTGAAAATATCAATCCAACAGCTTTTGGTATAATATACTTTTATTATAAAATGATTTCCAAACCCAGTCCATATTTCCTTGCCCATTGAATAATACCATGATTTTTTGGTGTTGGTTTCCTATGAACTTGTTTGGCCTTTAGCATAGCTCAAAGGTATCCGATGTATGCAGCTTTCATGGCAAGTGCTTTTAACAATTCTATTTGCCGTCTGTTTGACTTTAATCTGGATTAGTGATTTCCTTCAATGGATTACTGTTGTAATTCACCATTTAATTGAAAAGCATGTTGTTCAATGAGGTTGTGTCAAGGAAATACAAAGAGCCAACACATACAATGGCTTTCAGTGAGATAAGGAAAGCGACTTGTTGCATTTTAGTCATCATTAATCACAGTCAGCTCTATTGTTTAAACCAAAGATATGGGATATGGTTAGGGCTAGGATTAGTAATAAGGTGAGGGTTAGTTTAGGGTTAGGGCTAGTGTTAGTGCTAGGTTTTGGGTTATGGTTAGGGCTAGGGTTAGTTTAGTGTTTGGGCTAGAACTAGGGTAAAGGCTATGTACTCGTGTTGGGCATAGGGAGTTTGTTATGTTAGGGTTTAGGGGTAAGGGCCAGAGTTCGAGATATCCTAAATGAAAGACAATGTCAGCTAAAGGAAGCAGAAGAAAGAAAAGGGGAGGAGGGAAAGAGAGGAGACAATAAGGCTGGGAGGAAGAGAGATAATAGAAAGGAGGAGGGTCTCAGGACACAAAAAGGAAAGGACAACTTGAGAGGGTGACAGAAGGGAAAGGAAGGGAAAGGAGGTGAGATGAGATGAGGGGAGAAAGAGAACGAAGGGAGGTGAGAAGGAGAGAGAACCAAGCAGAGGAGACAAAAGCGGAGGCAACCCCATGGACATGGTCTTTTGGTCTCCATCTGTTTCTCCTTCCTTTCCTCCCTCACCCTCTCTATGTCCCTTTCAAGCCTCCCTTAACCCCCTCTCACTCCCTTTCTTTCTCTCTCTCTGACCAGTACCAAGCTTTGCGTGCCATGGCGTGGGGGGAGGTAGAAGTGGCGATTGCTCCTGTCACTGACTAGATCATATGTGACACTGTAAGCTGTTTTACCCAAGCGGTGCCCTTCTTAAACCCTCTGTCCTCCACTGATTGCCAGTGACCAGGCTGCCAGTGATCGGTGTTACTTTGAATGGATGAGGTGCAACTTTGTTCTTGGGTTTGCAATTGATCGGACAAAACCTGTGGTAAACTTGATGCCATTGAATATTCCAGGGATACATGATTCATCATGATTCAATATAGATGCTCCACAAGGAAAGGGGAGAGAAAAGGAATTTTCGATATGGAAGTGTTTAAAACTAATTGGCTTACAAAGATGGAGCTACTAGCTGTGAAGTAAAAACTTTGGGAGTTCTGGTGTAGGTACAGCCAACCATCGCAAAGATATTAGTGCTGAATATCCTGATTCATTGTGTAACACTACTATAGTGTGACCATCCTCCTGTCGGTACAGTCATGCTAGCACATAAAAACATAAAAACACATTACAGGCGTTTTGATTTGGATCTTTCTTGTACCCACGTCCCAAACTCCAAAATAATTCTATGACAGCAAATACTGTGGGTAATACCCCTGTCGATTGAAGAAACAAGTACTCAACTTTATTTGTCTGAAGACCGGAGACTAAACATCTCACAAGCAAGGTTGGGGGCATACAATGATTGGTCATTGCTCTGTGTGTACTTTCTCAGTGGTTGTGGTAATTGTTGAATTCATAAATGAATGTATGCAAGAACAAACATGGCCAACGTCCATTTGATTGTGTGTCTGTGTGGGCGTGTCCACAACCTATCTCACGTTCAGGATATGCCGTCTGTGTATGTTACATTGCATGTCTCCGGGAACATTGCCATTGTTACTGATAATGTAATTTTTGTTGCCAGACTAAACAATTCCTTTATTGCTAAACACAACTTTATTTATTGTGACGGACTTCGTTCACGGGGGCCGGATTATGAAGTCACCAGAGAGACAGTCAAAGAGGGACATCTTTGGTTGTCTAATTATTACGTTTTTTGGTGAATATCAATACAAATGAGAAATGGTACCCGTCCCACATCCCGCTTCTCTCCATCCTCTGCGTGACATTTAGGGTGCAAAGTAGAGACACAAAGTATATGTTGGGGTTAGCAGTAAAGGTCAAGTAATATATGGCCGTGACGCGCTAAATAGGGGTCCTGACCCAAAGTATAGGAGCTCCCACAATGTCACTGCTCCAGGGGATTAATTATCACCTCTGACCCCGTGAGGAGACCCCTACACCCAGTAGAAAACCTCTAGGTGGTATAGATGATAGCAGCATTGAGTGGGTTTTGTCTGACTTGGAGGAGCTCAAGCTAGCGGCTTCTTCAGGTTAAAAGCCCTTTCTGTAGGTTTATGACTTCACAATTCATTGTCTAGAGATGTTCCCTGTTAAAGAATTAAGATTGTTTGGAAGTCATTCGGATGCATTCGAGCATGTCTGTCTCCTAAAAGTTTCTTTTTTGTTCCTCCAACAAGCCCAAACCTGAGAACCATACAGCTGTGAACATTTGAGCCAAATGTGTTCCAAACCTTTATGATAAGTAATACTATCTAAAGTAATCAGGACGTGGCTTCTTCAAAAGCAATTTTTGGTTTACAAACAAATTGGAAATGGTTTAAATTGAGTCTGATTCATTGGTTCTTGCCTTAAGTCTGAAGAGATGTAATTACACACACCCGTTTGAGAGGCTCCAATTGGACACAGTGTGGACTGTTCATGTATGAAATGGAGACTGTGAGTACTTAATGCTATATACAGTAAATCAAGAGAATAGTGCTTCAAATTAGTAATTCTCTGAATAACTTACAAGGGATGAAAACACTGTGCATGTATAAAATGTGCATCATGTCTTCATAAAAAAGAGTTCATTTCTTTGTAGTTTGACTGTGACCCAAATAAAGAAAGTAATTGATACTGGTAAGCAATGAAATGCCCAGGAAACATTTATGTTTTTTACCCAGTAATGATCTCTTTGTGTCCGAGAGCTTTTCTTTAGACAGTCTAATGACTCCCACGCTAGCATTCACGCTTTCTGAAAGTGCATGCAAATGGAAATGTTAATTAAGATAGATGGAATTCTGAGCAAGACCATCATCATGACGGGAAAAAAGTTAAGAAGCATCAAACATGTGAGGCTTACAAACGTTTGAGGGAGGTTTGTGAGGCATGGTGAAAGGCAAGCTGTTCAGTAGAGGAGAGCGAGATTCAGCCCCTGGTCTGAACTGAATGGCCTCGTTTGGGGAAACCATCTCTTATTGTCAAGTTATTTGGCAGAACCTTTTTTTTCTGAAGCTGCCTCATGTTAAATGCATCAACATTTATCTTTCTTTTTTTTTGCCCTCAAAATGTCTTCGGATCAGACCATCTTGCCAAACGTTTCCTGTCAGGTTCCTGAATGACCGACGCAGATGTATGGGACGCAAAATGAGTAATAGTTGCATGGCTAAGAAGGGGGAAAAAAGAGAGGTTATTCTTTGGATCAAGAATTACCAAGTGGAATTTTAGGATTGAAGCAGTGTTAAGCTCAAACTCTATTTTCTGTAATAGCTGCAGTAGTAGACTAATGTTCCTTAATAAAATCACAAACTTTGAGGCGCATTGGCTGGGCTCATTTAACATAAACAAAAACAGGTCAGTGTATGAGAACACCATCTCATTTGAATTGTGTACTTGAACAGTGTTTCTTTACTAAAAAGCTATTAGCAAGCCTTCCAGAATTTAATTTCTACAACTGTTCCTTGGCAACCAGTTACGGTCTGGTAAACACACAAAGGTGTGATTGTGGTTTCTGATTTGCATGTTTATGTTCTTGCGGTGGTCCTAGAGTTATTGCCAGCCAGTGTGTGAGTGTGTGTGTGTGTGTGTGCGTTCGTGTGTGTGCGTGTGTGTGTGTCCGTCTGTCTCGGCTCCCTCTTAGGCTGTTAAACAGTCAGGGAACTGGGAGTGTCGCCTCCCTGCTAAACCATTCCTGATTAGGTACCAACCGCTGGGTTCTCTCGTTTTTCTCTCTCTCTCTCTCTTTCATAACTCCTCCCATTGTCACTGTTTTGGGGGTTCTCTTTCATAACTCCTCCCATTGTCACCGTTTTGGGGGTTCTCACATAAACAGAGGCTGCAGGGGGTTCGCGGAGCTGTTCTCAAATGGGAGGCACACAGACGCAACAAATCCACGGACGCACAAATCCACAGACGCACAAATCCACAGACGCACAAATCCACAGACGCACAAATCCACAGACGCACAAATCCCTCCTTTGACAAATGCAAAATGAAACACACACAACTTTGGTATCTTTCCTCCCGCCAAAGCCCTTCTTCCGTGTCACCTTCTGTCAGTGGCCCGAGGGAGAGGACATGTGGTCAGGCATGAGGTCAGGTCCAACTGCCCCTGGTCAGAGCCACGTAAGGGTTTTGGCTTTTTAATAACATTTTCTTAACTCCCGAAATAGTTTAACCGAGTGACGTGCGTCACTGAGTAGAAATTAGCAGCTTCTGCTGATTTAAAGGTCTTTCATGCAGATCTTGGCCGACTCGGGACAAGCATATTGTCAATGCCTTTTCTGCTCTGTGCTCCTGAAAATCTTACACATCAATCACGGACGGACAGAAACTATCAAATGGATGTCGGAAAACCTTCTTGTAGAAGACTTGGAGACCGACTTCGCCTTTAAAGAGACATGACAAGTACTAAGATGTAGTGGTTTTCTAGTTGACACCCCCTGGGTTTGGACTGCAAGTCTCAATGGCGAGTTATTAAAAATCACATAGTCTGGCAATTAACAGAATAATAAATCATTTATAAATAATCCATTGCGCTTTTACATTTTAGTCGTGTTTTGAGGGATAGCAGCATTATTTTTTGACAAACACTTTTTGGGGAGGAATTTGCATAACGTTTTATTATACATACATTGTAGTGATCAGGTCACACACCGGGCCAGTGGGCTTCTAGATGCAGACAGACTCTCATGGGGGTTTATTTTCCATTTTGTCAGGAGGCAAAGGGCAACAGATGATTTGTTGTTTCACCTCGTCAGTCTCTCTGTTGAGACATTAAGTGTGCTGGTTTGTTGTTCTTAAAATGTCTCTAAACTTCCATATTTTGGATGTGTACTTCATAGGCAATAGTCGTTTTAATCATAGTGTTGTGTCGGTCTAGGGACTAAAGGAGAGGTTGTCTCAGATTTTCACGTTACTTTCCGCGGCAGCAATGATAATGAATGTGACTGTTTACTCGTCACAAAACGATTGAAAACGACGTTCGTCGTGATTTGTTTCAAGTTTTTATATGCAGATGTCAACAACGAGTATAGAAAACTCCATGAAACAGTACTCCGGTCCAAACCGACTGCGGGTTAATAGTTCTGCAGGATCACATATTCTTCCTGAACTCATTCGGGGGAAGCTTGTTTGGCAGAGGCTGCAGGGGGCTCCAAGGACTGTAGACTAACTATCTTTTAACAGTTGCTGAAGTGCTCCTCTGAGAGGACAGTGATCCCCTTTATTAAAACCACTTGTCCGTTGTTGTCTCTACACCGCTTCTTGGTTACATCAGAACTAGGTGCTTTGTGATCGTTTGCAGGCCCTACGGTTTTGTTTAGTTTTGTCTCTACATGGTTCTTTTTGTCCGACTGGAGAAGATTTGGAAGCTTGGGGGATTGGATTGTATGCTGACTTCTCCCAGGCACAGAGCGTTGGGTTCTGGCGGCATTCCAGCTTTGTCTAGCTTTTCCTGGGCACATTCCCCATCCCGGCTCCGGTCGAATTCCCACGTCCGGAGAACACGCTGCAGACTGCAGATTGATTGTGGCGCAGGCTTTTGTTTGACAAATCAAGCCAGTCGCGATCGCATATGTGTAAAAAGCAGGAGGATCAGATAATGTATAGTTGAGTCATCACGTTTTCATTATTTGCTTACATTACCTTTCGCTCTTAAAAACCAAGCCTGGAATGGTACTCGGTGTTGCGTGCTTGATTTACAGAACCTGCCGGTTTTGAAACCAGCATCACCATAAATCTGGAGGCCAAAAAATCCCAATCTTAATAGTTAAACGTCTATGTCCAAACGTCTTTGTCTAGGAGTCTCAGAAGCCACAGTACGTGAATTATGTAGAATGTGCTGCTATATCACCCCAGTCTGCCTCCACATTCTCTGAGGCATAGCAGGACATTCATCAGACGTGTACGGATCATGCCATACGCTTTTCAGATTAAGCCATGCAAACAAAGACCCCGGGCCCAGAGTTTCCTACAGGGTCTGCCATCCATTCTGCTAGTAAGGAACATGACAGAACCCTTCTCACAGTTCCTTTTAAACACGGCTGAATCTTACTGACGGGTGTTTTGTCTCCTGCGTAGAATTGCCTGGAGCCTCCGAAGATGTATCGATATTGTATGCTGGCCATCTTTATTAATTAAGGGTCCTGGCTGACCTTAGTGAGGAGTGTGCGGTCTTGGCGCCCTTCAACATTGTTGATTGGAAAGTGAGACGCTCCACTGGTTGCTCATCTTCCCATACATGCTGGAACCATGAACGTTGTATTGCCTTTGGTTTTTGGTGTTTTTTTGCGGAGATTACTTTTCAGATGCAGTAGGTAGTATTAATGTTAACCCAGCATGCTCTCTATGCATGCTCCGTCTATCTCAAGGACGTTAAGTGACTGGCCGAACAAAAATTTAGATTAAGGTAATCTTCCAGCAAACAAATCTATGCAGTTTGTTGAGTGTCTGGGTATGCTTGTTCAAATGATGCTAATATAAACAAAAGAAAATAATAATCTATGCATTCTTCCTAAATAATTTATAACAGAATCAGCACACAGTTTGTTTAGTGTTGATTCTTTTGTGTTCAAATTTCTCTTTGTTCCCTTCATTTCATTCCGAGCAAACATCTGAGTAACTTATTTTAACTGCTCTTGATTTTGGCCCTGTGCTGTGATGAAGTGTTAGCCAGTGAGTGATCCAGGTTTTTGACACATTAGTTTCAAGTGCACTGCTGCTAGAAATATATATTTTTGGTGATGAATAATGGAATTATTCAATTTTCAAAAGGCCGGAAAATTATTAGCTTTGGAAGTCAATTCTTTGCCGACCTTTTACCTCAAGTTGTCAAAAACAACTAATGAGACTTGTGATCATACAGAAATATTTTTTCTCCACACTAGACACACCCCTTTTTCTCTGCCATTTTATGATCAAATGAGTTCGATTTGTCATTCCAGGTTGCATCAGAGGATGTAGTGAGTTTAGTTTTGGGAACCTTCTCTGCCTGTGCCGATGGAGCCTTTGAGGTCACGGTAATGAATAGGAAACATTAAGTACAGTATTACTCATCTTTAATGCAGACCAGCATTACGTTAATGAATTGGCCACTTCAACGTAGGAACCCCTGACTGACTCAGTACACTCACGTAGTCTCTGCGCAACCTAACGGGGTATGGTTCAAAAGCCCTATGCCCGTCCTCCATGACCCATTTCCCCCATCTCTGTGCAGTCATCTTGGCTCAACTGCAAGTATGAGACATTGGGGGGAGGTGCAAGTGACTTCCATTCCAACTTTTAAAATATGAGGATGATGAATGGGGAAAGGTCGTGTGCTCTCAAGGGCGCTGGTGATGCCTGTACCCGAGACGCCACTGAAACTGGAGCCGATGTTTCTCCTCGCCGTGCACCACAAGGCCCAAACACACCGGGACAGACGGGCTGTTTCTGGACATTTTGTTACCGTTAGCGAGACGTAGTAAAACAGCTGGAAAATCCAGCGGCTGCAGTCTGAGACATTTTTATGCTTTAAGATAGGGATTTTTGAGATGGTAAACTGATCTTCTGAAGTGGTTGAATTCCACAAATACAGATTCCTGGCAGCTCAACGGATTACGTCTGTGCAATTCTTCAGTCCTAATTGTCAGAGGGATGGAAGGTTTGGCCACTAAAGTCTAACAGATTAGCAGATAAGGAGGATCTTAAGAATGAAATCATCTAGATACGCATTCCCTGGTATCATTAAAATTAATCGATTTGACCAACTTGACTGTGTGAACAATATCCTGTCGGAGAAGAAATCCTCTGGGGCTGGACAGGCGTAGACCTTGGCAAGTAGTTCTCGGTCAGTTATGGAAGGTATTGTAATCGACAGCACTTAGGAGCCTCTCGACCTGTGAATCATTCATGGACGGGATAAATAATGGAGCCTAGCAGCGAGTCAGCAGCTGCAACTCGAAACAGAAGTGGCCTGAAACACAATCTTTTCCCCTTGTAAACGAATGTTTCACCTGCAACACACCGGGCCACCTGGGCCTGAGTGACAGGCAGAGCCGGCCAACAAAAAGACTCCACCCTCTTTCCCTAACTCCCTCCCTCCTGAACTCACTTCTTTTCCCTCCAATACAATTTTCACACGAGCCCCTTTGATATCTCTCCCTCGGGGGAGGTTGGGTAATGTAAACTATAAGCGCGAGGCATAATTATTTCTCATAACTGCACTTCTTCTCTAATTAGCTCACTCCCAGAACTGGCCTTGCATTATTTAGACATCAAGAGGACACTGGTTGGAAGATAAATATTCATTGTTTGTTGACTTTGCCGGGTCCCGCAGCACCGCAAGTGCCGACGTCTCCCGCCTTGTTTTTACATGGTAGATGGCGCCCCGGCTGGGATGGCCGGCGAGGCTCCACGTTCAATCCGATATGTCTTCTTCTCTAATTATGTGGACCCAGGGTCATATCTACCACATCCTCATTCCTGACAGAGACCACAGAACTGCTGATTCCGGATTAGATTAATGAGAAGTCAGTATGTAGACATACTGTAATCACAGTCTTAGGAAGACTGGTTTTGGTTGTGGGCAGTGTTGGTAAACATTAAGACTAGGGCTGCTACTAACTAATCAATTAATCTGTCCATTACTACTTTCGAATTAATCAAAAGTATTTTCTGTGTTTTACATATCCTTTCACAATGCCTTCATTAAAATAACTGTAGACAGTAGTAATAAAACAACAAGTAGTAATAAGATAAATATGAAATGTTCCAGAAAATATCCAGAGTATCCTGAAGCTGTTGCATTCAAAATGTTACATTTCTCAACTTTAAAAAGTAACTCTATGAATAAAACTCATAATTTGTACAATAGAAAGTTGCTGAGCACTAATTACCTTCTGTCGTCACGACTACCAAGCGTTTTGTCTTTACATGCTTTACAGTCGTGATCCTGCGCCATGAGGGTTCATCATTGCAAATTGTGCAACAAACTTTTCATCGTATTCTTAAAACGTAAAGTGGTCCCATACTTTTTTTTGGACATAGGCGTCTTCCTTCTGGAAGTCCTTAAACTGTTTTTTTTTGCTGTGTCTCATGCAGACCCAACCAATCAATAATGACATTCGTTCTGGACAATTTTCCTTCCCAGACTTACAAAACTGATTTTCTTCTATCTTCGAAAGTAGTTACAGCAACGCCGTTGTAGTGCTCAGGTCGTCAATAAGACCGCTCTCCATTTAATTTCTATGGTCTGAGCCTCACTCTTTATACAGGCATCTCCAATCCTGTCCTACTGGGTCATCCTTAATAGACTGCCGCACTTGAAAAGGGTCTGCATGGTGGCATTTGTCGGTAGTTCCTGCATGCTGCTTGTCTCAGAGTGGATTTGCAGAAGCACGTGAGGTCTGTTTTTCCTGTCAATGGCAGGCATGAATAGACTCCTGTATATCCCCCCTCTTGGTGGTCCAGCGGCCTTGAAGCCCATTGTGAGCACAGTAAATGCCTGTGGGGGGAACTTGGGTTGGTTAAAAAACTCAGCCGGTCCCATTGTGGACGTGAGGCAGCTGTTTCTTTCCCGTTTCCTATTGCGCCTAAGCAACCCACATCGACACGCACAACGGCCGAATGGAAGGGTGGACTGGAGCGGACTGAATAGAAAGTCTAAGAAGTAAGCAACTGGCAGCTAAATTTGTGTTTGGCGAATCATTACCAAAATCACAGTCAACATTAATGGAGATTGCAATGCCAGAAACTGCAAACCAGCATTTCCGTTATCATTCAAAGTGAACACTGTTCACTGGCTTTGAAATGCACTGTCGAAATTGAATAGTTTGTCTGTCTCTGTGTGTCTTGCGCAGTTACTCTCTCTCCCTGTCCATCTGTCCTGGTGCTGGAATACATCTAGAACTGGTTTTGGTTAGTAAAACACTCTTCATAGACAGATGTAAATATGCAGGTTCTGTAGCCTGGCAGTGACAAATCTGTATTTGTCTGCCTTGAGCATGTAACATTCATTACTTGCTGGGTCACTGTAAAATAAATATGAAAAACAAGTTTAATGGGATATACACATCACATCTTCAAATGTCCACGTGGAGTTTAAAATAGGACACGTTTAAGCCGCAATCAACATATATATAAGTGTCTGATCCCAGTCTTTATGCACTTTTTGTAAATATGACTCTGTTCAGGTTAAACATATATTACATTATAAAAATTCAAAAAACAGCACCCTCTGTGTGGAAATGATGCATTGATTCCCCAACCCTTTTGGTAACTACATCACCTACTGAATTTCAACCTGCCTTGACTACCAGTGAAGTACATGCATGTGCATTTTACCAGTAAGACTTCGGTCCCATGAGTCTTTTCAAGTACTCCCCTGTGTTTTGGCCAAGTTATTCCAGGGGTCCTAGTACATGTGATGGGGAACCACTGGGCTCTTGCATGGATATCCACAATGTGCTTGGTGTCAAACAAAGCTAAATGCATCAGAAACACATTACTTTGGTAACTCTTCTCTTGAGCTCTATGAAGACTGTTCACACGCCTGCCAGAAAGGCTCTCAGGACTTTTCCCAATGGCTACAGCAGGAATTGTCTGGCATGGGTATCATGAAAATGAAAATGCATTTTATTTCTCTACAGGTGGAAATTACGCTCCAGGACGTCAACGACAATCCACCTGTTTTCCAGAACGATCTTCTTGACGTGACCATTGAAGAGAACATCAGTGATGGCTTCAAGATAATGCAGCTAACCGCCACAGATGCAGATGAGGTAAAGTCTCAGAGGACTGGAATCGGGTGTAATATTCTTTAACATACTTTTTAGTTCACCTTTGTCCGGTTTGGCCTCAAAAAGATCTACCAATATTATACACATGCATTTTGTTGTACACATATACAATATTGTATATGTTTTTAAAGCTTGCTATGTCTACGCAAAACATTGCCTTCAATATTAACAGTGTTTTACGATATTATTAAGGCAAACTCAGTTGGCAATAAGCCCTGCCTTCCCAATGCAAAGTGCAGCAATGTCAATCTTTCCATCCAAACCTCTGCTAAATACAGATAGGCCATAGTTCTGGACACTAGAGAAGTGGTAATTAGGAAAAATGCTAAACCATTCATGGTGGGCTAATCACAGGCTGTATATGTGCAGGAAATATATGCGTGTTTTCATGTGACACAATAAACCTAAACAACTTTGCGAGGTTAATGGCAGAATCTAAGATTTTCTTTAAACTTTTTATTTTACCCAGGGAAAGAACATAGTATTTTCCAAAATTACTAGAAGTTTTATTATGTCTGTTTCTGGTGGTTGATTATCGATTTAAGACTAGGTATCAGTTCATGGCATTTACATAGTTTAAAAAGTAGGTTACCACCTACCACCTTCCACCATCCACCTTCCTTCCTCAGAAAACCTTGGGTAGAAAACGTATGGTGCATCAAAAATGACTCAAAAAGATGAATTAGCATTTACAACTTAAGTAAATATTTACAACTTAAAACTTCTATAAGTATGTAGTTACCTCTATAACATGAAATGTATACATTTCCCACAAACCTCTGCCAACCAGATTTTTAGGGCTGCATCATTGTGGCCAGGTTGTACCTTTTTAGGTTGAGATTGTCTGTTGTCTATGATTTCACCGCTGTGTGGGTGTGGGTGTGGCGCTGTTTCGGGGTCAGTGGTCGCGCTGATGTGCAACTCAGAAACATTGGTTTCTGCTGTCGGGCAGCACGTGTGGGAAACAGCTGATTGCACAGTTTTGGCTGTCAGTGTGGCTCTCAGTGAAGAGCAGAAATACTTAAAAGTACGATTCATAAAAAAGTGAGTAAGGTTAGTGCCGCTGCAATTTCCGCGGACTATAATTTCCTCCCAGGCTACGGTGGGTGTCTCCACCCTCCTTAATGGCCAATCATCCCCCCTTGATCAAACTTTATCAAATGAACTGCCTAAAAATGTGTTGTTTCATCGAAGTGGTGTGAAACTGTGTACTCGAAGTGGTGTGAAACTCCATGCAGCACAGATCTCATTCTCCCCTTCGTGCCCTCTGAGTAGTGGGAAAGACATGTCCTTGTAATCCAACATTTCATATAGAAAACTAGTCTTGAAATGATCCACTGTCTCTTACGCTTTCCCACGCACGCACGCGAGCACAGAAACACCGTCCCCAGTTGATCATGCGTTTTAACGTTAACTACAGACACGTAGTGCCAGAAGTGTCACGGAGCCCCTAGGAGAATGGCTTACAATTGGCTGCTTAAGCCAGGCAGATTGTCCCTCCGTGGCCTTTGTAGTTCACATGACATCACTGGCTTCGGCCCTGATTAGAAAAAGGCTCCATCCATCGCGGCAAGGCAGGATGTGGACATAAAATCCAGCACTGAGCGAAAATCAGGCCCTCCCGGCATCTCCAAAACCTGCGGTTCCTCAGGCCTGCCAATGAGAACAGGGAATTGAATGGAAAGTACTAGGGCCATGGCGAGAAAGGATTAGTGTGTGAGAGAATACGGACCCGTGCTTAGCGTTTACTTATGAGGCCACTTTTTTTTTTTTTATGGCACAGCTGTTACCTCACCAACTTTGCCATTCAGAATGTGAGAAAGATCCATTTCTGGAATGGCCATTGTGTTCAGAATAAAACGTTTGACGATAAATCCATGGAGTCCGGCCAAAACTCCGGACTAATTGGGTTTTAAGGACATAATTTGAGTAACTTATCTTGGACTCAAGTGAAACTGACCTTACATCGGACTTGGACGGTTTCTGTTAGAAAGGAAATGATAGAAGGAACTGGCGCTGGTTTAGGGTATTGGAGTCCAATCATGGACACGACAGTTGCACTGTGAGAAGAGCTTTAATAAATTGAGGTCTGTTATGACCACACAATATGGCCATGAAGAAAAGCAGTGTTTATCCAAAACTAAAATATTGAAATTAATCGGTCACTAAATTGTAGAAGCAATAGGATTTAGGGTCTAGTTACTTTGTTCCAGATTGGGCTGGCCAAGTTTTGCCCACATCCTAGTGCAGGAAACCTACGCTGCACAGACACTAAGCGTACGAAACACATTCAGGCCCGATTCAGAAAGCCACATGTGTGATCCACAGGGCTGTAGCCAAGCTGTTGGCAAGCTGACTGGCTGAATTCAGACATCATAATGATCCCATCCAATTTAACAGTGCTACATGTGGGATTCATGTGTGAGCTGTTAAAAGGCCGTTTCTACGGATGCGTTTTTCACCACACCCATTTCCACTCGAAACAAAAGGAACAGTTGCATTTAGTTTGGAAAAGGAAGAGATGAAAGCTTTGCACTCTCCCACAATGGAGGCCTCTCTCTGAGAAAATGTTTCTCACCTCATTATTTGAAAGAAAATAAAAAGTTTCCCTTTTCTCTCCCTTTTCTGGAGAGAAGTTACTAATTTTATTAGTATTCTGACCTAGAGTGGAAAATATGCCGGTACCAAAAGCTAGTTCAACTAAGAATATATAGAACAACGGGTGATAAAGAAGCAAGAACAACAAGTATAATAATAACAGTCCAACAATTGTTGAAAATACCAATGAATTTGACTGTTGAACTGATATACTTTGCGAGACATTATCTACCAAGCTTGATGTGTTCAACCTGTAAATACTAACAGTCTTTTGTTAAGCCCTCAGGTGACACCACTACAAAAATGTAACTCTCCGAAGTCTTAAGTCAATTGTTACATTGTATCACCTGTCCGTGGTGTTCTAAAACAACTCCTATCAGCTTAGACTAATGTATAGCAAATAGAGGCATTAGTGCACATCACCTTTCATCAAATGGTGGTGATTTGAGTTTTAACACCTGTGTTATGATTGGCTGACGCAGATGGCCTAGTTCGTTGTTCAGGAAGCTCAGTCTCTCGACAGCGCCTCACACCTCACCTCTCCTCGAGCTGCTGCCTGAACTCATCTGCTAAATGAGTTTCCTTATGACCTGGTCCGGAATCCAGGCCTTTAATTGGCTGGTTTCTTCCTTTTTTTTGCCTTCCGTTTTTCCTACCCCTTTTTGTCTTCCTGCTGTGCCTCAGGACGGCGGTAAACCAAACTAACTCTTTACTCAAGGAGGTCAGGGGAAAGGTCAATGTGCAGGGGAGACGACAGACCCCCGGCTCCTCCTTCTCTCCCTCTCTCCTCCCCTCTCGTCCTCTCCTCTCTCTCATCTCCCCCTCTCCTCATCCTCTCCTCCCTCCTCTACCCTCTCTTTTGCCCTCACCCTCTCTCCTTTTGAACCCTATCATTGAATTAATTGGCAGACGAACGGTGTGGGGTTCCAGTTTGCAGCACAGGTGGCTGATGGGAATCCCAGATCCAGCGTTCTGATTGATGACAGGAGGGCTTGTTATATGAACACAGCCTTGGTCTGGCCTCCTACTAAAAAACAAGTCCACTCTGGTTCTGCGTCTCTGGTAGGGATTTTGTGGAAATGCATTGGGATACCTGATCACATCGGGGTCTGTCTGCTAAAGCTGAGATACAATATACCCTCAAAATCTATTTTAGCTTTTGAAATGTTAGAACAAAGGAGCTCAGTTGAGAAGCAGTAGCTTTAGAAGTTTTCCTCCTCTTCACTTAACGTAAGACATCATGGGACAGCCGTCTGCTCTGGTATTGTCCTCAACACAAACGTAAATGTCACGTTCTGTCATCGCCTTTATTCAGGCATCATATCGCATTCGGTCCTCTACTCCAATTGCAAAGGACCGCTATGGCTTTCACATGTGTACTGGGTTGTACTTGTACAAGGTACCAAGGGATCTATTAGTTGCATTTATAGAGGAACACTATAGCCCCAAAGTTCAAAGAGTATGACCCGCGAGAATACTGCCATTCGGCTCCTGTGAGGTTTTTCTCCTCCTCAGTATGAGCATTCTATTCTGAGGGGAGCCTGCTAGCAAAGTGATGCATTTTCACAGACTACAATGTTGTAGTGTTTTGAAACTGATATTTTACCAAACATCTCTCTTACCAGCTATGGTAACGCATATCCACAACGCATTCATTATGTATCTGTAAGCATTACCTGTCATAACAGGTCCCAGATGCATTATTTAAAGTAAATGAATATATCTGCAGCAGCTGGCCGCTGACATCTCACATGGATGAGAAACCATGATTAGCATCTTTTCACAGCAGCCCCTCTGCACGGGCTTCCTTTAAACAAGCTGAAGCCCTATGAGGCAGGAGGCCCCAGGCAGTGCCGCCTCTAGCCTTTTGGGGGCTCTAAGCAACATTACATTTGGGGGCCAATATCCCCCAACGGTTGAGGGCCCCAAGCGATCGCTTATGTCGCTCATGCAAAGTGAAGGAGAAATGAACTGCAAAGATGTGATTCATTGTTATTTATTTTAACTTTATTTTAAACAGACAGAGACCTGGATCTTTTTATCATTTCAACCGAAATGCTGTTTGTTAGGGCAGGTTTCTATGGGCAGCCAGCCAGGCAGACAAAGCTGCTGACAGTGGTATACACTGTCCATGGTTCTGAATGTAGCACATTATGTTGCTCGTCAAGCACAAACAGCATACGCTTGTATGCCGTCCTTTAAGCCTACTTTCCGGACAAAGTTTCAGAAAGGGGAATTATCGTAATCATAGCTTTTGTTGGTGTTGATTGTGCTGTGGTGATGAGTGCGGGGCTGTTTGTGTTATATTTTCTTTGCCCTGTAAGTTGTTTGTTGCCCTGAAGTACTGGAAATTATTTGACGTCTAAATTGGGTTTACCATTACTAGACACCAGCTGCAATCGATGCGTATTTGGGATGAAGTCAACAGCGTTTTTCTTTTCTGCTAGCCAGCCTTCTACAAAATCTTTTGAATAACTTCCTAATATATAACATTTAAAATAATTACCTGAATTTTCGTGTTCACAGGCTAAAGGCTAAGACTAATTGGGAACAATAATAGGTGGCAGGTCTGCACTGGACAGTGGTGTCATGGGGTCAATAATAGGCTTATAACTGCGTACTGAATGTGTTATGAATATGTAGTGAAAGGGAATCGTTGCTCGTAAGTGTCAGTATTTTCTTCATTAATACAGTGAGAATCTTGGTTAACCCAGAACCAAAGTCATCCATAATTTGTCAAAGTTTGATTAAGTTCTGGTTCGAAATGTATTAAAGATGCAGTCTGTGATTTCTGGCCACTGATTGTGTCCTATGGAGCCAAGAAAGGTCCCTTAAAATGTTGTACATGATCATGTATGTGACTCATTTTCAAACTTGAAATCTCATGGCTAACTGAGTTACAATAATGATTCTATTTATAGATATTTGCATCTTTACCACCTATTACATGGCCAGACTAAAAAGGAAGGTTGAAAACATTATTTTGTTAATCACAAAATTCCCACCCTTCATCCTAAAGAGATGGGATCATAACTAGAACAAAAGCTCCACCCTCTCATTTAGAAAATCAAAACCAACAAGCATTTGGGCCAAAAGTTCTCTCCTGATTTAAAATTAAAATATCCTTCCACATATCCTAGCATAAACATAACAATGTGTTATACTCTCACAGAGAAAATGTTTTATAATGTCCCTTTAAAATGTCCTGAGACTAATCACAACCTGTGGTGATCATTAAAATCCAACGTATAAAAGCCATATTAAATCGAATACAGAGTCATCACACTAGTAGATATGATCTGTTCTTTGTATTCCCCTCAGGGTCCGAATGCGCTGGTGACCTACACCATCATAAGCGGTGCCGACGACAGTTTCCGGATTGACCCAGAGTCCGGAGACCTCATCGCCATGAAGAAACTTGACAGGGAACGGCGATCTAAGTATTCCCTGCTGGTCCGAGCCGATGATGGAAAACAGTCCTCCGATATGAGGCTGAACATCACTGTCAGCGACGTCAACGATCACACACCGAAGTTCTCACGCGGAACATACTCCTTTGACATTCCTGAGGATATGACGCCAGGTAAAGGGTTTACTGTCTAATGGCGTTGAGTATAACAGCCAGATTTTCCAACACTTACTCAGACTGTGAACGGCCCCTTATTAAATTATTTTAGTTATTGTATGACATTCCCCTTGAATTTGGTGTATCTGCATCTAAAAGGTTTGCCAGGTCAACAGGGACATGGAGTCTGTTCATCAAATCTGGCACACTGAAATGTGAAAAGTCTCTTTTTCTTTTCTTCGATGTGGAAGTTGACGGGGTTGTCTGGCAAATGCCTGGGAATCTAAACCCAGCAATCCAAAAACCCTTTCTAATCCTCACTGCGTGTCTGTCCGCCTCTTGCCCTTGTCAGGCTCCATCGTGGCGGCGATCCTGGCCAGCGACTCCGACTCCGGGGTCAACGGTGAGGTCACATACTCCCTGAGGGAGGACGACGAGGACGATGCCTTCCTGCTCAACCCTGTCACGGGGGTCTTCAACGTCACCCGGCCGCTGGACTACGAGTCCCAGCAGCACTACGTCCTGACCGTGAGGGCCCAGGACGGCGGCGGCCAGGCCAGCGCCGTCAGGGTTTACTTCAACGTCCTGGACGTCAACGACAACGCGCCCGTCTTCAACATCACCGCGTACAGCACTTCGGTCAGCGAGACGCTGGCACCTGGCTCCAGCATCGTCACCGTGGGAGCCAGCGATGCGGACGACGGTATGGCTGCCCCCCTGTGTCGGCCACCGGGCCCCACGGAGTGATCGTTCATCACGACGATGACGTGCATGTGCGGTCAACCGAAAACGCGGCGTCAGGCCATTTTGTTTCGTTTGTGTTACAATGAGTTAAAATGGTCCGGCTTCCTCTCCCGTGCCGTCCTCTCGCTCCCATTGGCCCTCCCCTCGAACAGTCAGTCAGGATACGTTCGACGTTCTATCCATGTTATCACCCTCTCCTCCCCACGCTAAACATCATTGTTAGCACTTCCTGGAGTTTCTCAACCCTAGGCCCCAGTAGACTTACATTGGAACGCATTAACATTGTATCTACGGTTTGGGGACTGTGTTAAGTGAACACCACACCACGATGAGAAGTCATATGCAATTTCCATGTCTCTGTTGTATGACACATCACCTGTAGTAATCACGCTGTGTAAACTGTGAGCTCGACATAATATTTCTCAGAGATTTATTTTCCCATAGTTTTCCTGTCACATTAAAATTGTGTTGTGAAATGCAGTCTGGTAGACCTATAATCAGGTGGCTTGAGGTATTGGTCCATTTCAGGTGGTTACGGTTAGGCTGCTTTGTGCTATTATAACAGCCCTGCTGTCCCTCTCCCACTGCAATTACCGCCCCAACCAGACCAGGCCTAATGTGGTTACTCTGACCCACATTCCTGGGGGAGAGGCCTGCCTTGTTTCGTCCAGCGTCAGGCTTCCTCTACACAGCCGTCCGCTCAATTCCATTGGCCCTCCTTTCGAACAGTCAGTCAGCATACGCTCAACGTTCTATCCATGTCAGCACCCACCCCCCCGCCACCCCCCATGCCAAACATTGTTAGCACTTCCTGACGTTTCTCGAGCCTTGTCCCTGTCGATGTCGCTGTAAACTGGCCATGGAAATAGACTTGGCCTTTCGATAAGGGATTACTTGTGTACAGTAAACATGGCTGGAGTGTGGGAAGGTGCCAGGCCGCTTAACGCTTGAATACCCCAAAGACTTGAATTACAGCCGCTCAATTTGAGGTCATTTTCCCCTCGGCTCCAGGGGAGGACCCGTGATTGTAGGCTAGATAGGTCCGATAGGTTGCATTTGTGTGGTTATCGTAGTTAGTTATGCCATTGGCAAGAATGCAGCCAGAAAAGGAGATTATTTTAAGTTGCTGTGCAATTTCTCTTTGATTAGCAATCTGCAGTTTGCATCATGCTACTATCTGTGTGGATTCAAGTGGAAGGCTGTGTAATTTTTTGTAAAGACAATATGTGTTAGTGTATGTTGATAGCAGTACGTTAATTTCAGACATAAAATAACAGTTGCGTTAAACCAAGCTGGTCAATATGTGTATGGAAATATTGTCTATACTGTTCAGTATATCATGTGTGAGGTCATCTATTCCTACCAGGTGATAGATATTCTAGATATTTGTCTCACATAAATGGCAATTATGCCTAAACTAGCCGGCTTTGTGGCTCAGTGCTCTACAATAAAACGTCTGTAACAAAACGTCTCTTAAAGGCAACTTTAAGGCACTACAACCAGGTAACTAACTACTTCAAGGTAACTGGCTCTGAATATATTTAACTTATTTGTTTTGCCTTTCAGGTCACAATGCACAGCTACTTTATGCTATAGCATCCGGAGATCCTCAGGGCCAGTTTGATATCACCAAAGCCGGGGTTCTCCAGTCCAGAAAGGCCTTGGACCGGGAGTCCCAGTCCTTCTACAACCTCGTGGTGACTGTCCATGACCTGGCTGTGGCCCCCATGACCCGCTACACAAGCTCGGCTCAGGTGTCCATCATCCTGCTCGACGTCAACGACTGCCGGCCCTCCTTCACCTCCCAGAAGATGGCGTACATTCAGGAGAACACTCCGGTCGACACGGTGGTCTTCACGGCCAAGGCCGTGGACGCGGATAGCGGGCCAAACAGCTACGTCGAGTACTCCCTGAAAGGCGCCTTCGAGAACAAGTTCAGCATAGGAACCGTCGACGGGGACGTGAGGCTGGTGGGGGAACTGGACCGGGAGGAGATGTCTAACTACACGTTGACGGTGGTGGCCACGGATAAGGGCGACCCGCCGCTGTCTTCGGCCATGAACGTGACCATGCTGGTGCTGGACGTGAACGACAACACGCCCAGCTTCTCGCAGAACATATACGACGTTGAGGTGGACGAGAACACGCTGACGGGCACCGACGTCATCCGGGTGTTCGCCGGCGACGCCGACGAGGGAACCAACGGTCAGATCCGCTTCTCCATAGCCGGAGGGAACGCGGACGGCGAGTTTAGGATCGACTCCGTCACCGGCGTGATCTCGGTGGCCAAGCAGCTGGACCGCGAGGAGCGCTCGTCCTATTCGCTGGCGGTCCAGGCGGCCGACCGCGGCAGCAGTCCCAGGGCCGACCGGGCCACGGTCAACATTGTGCTGTTGGATGTGAACGACTGCCCCCCGGTCTTCGAGCTCTCCCCGTACTCTGTGAGCGTTCAGGAGAACGTCGGGAGTCTCCCCAGGAACATATTACAGGTCAGTGAGGTCTTTTATTTCAATCACTCAAACAAAGCATTAATTTACTGCACATGCCAAGCAAGAGACCTGCAACAGCTTAATGGCCTGACTACCTTCGGCGTATTTGCTGGGCCATGAATCCAATGTGTGCTTGTATGGTATTCATTTACTAAAAACATCAAGCATGGGTGGTCCTGTTTTCCCGAATTGGCATTCGAAATAGGTGATTAAAACGATAAAGAAACGATATACAATGCCAGTCAGTTCTGCCTGTTTCACTCATTCTCAGATGAAAAAAAAAAGCACGATTGCATTGGAAACTGTCACTGGGATATGACGTTGCACAGGATCTGTTTGTTCACCCGTTACGATCCAAAAAAAGTACCCAATTGGACCAAATGAGTTCTAGGAACAACCTGTATCCACTTCACGGAGCACTCACACTAATTAAGTGTAGTTAGCCTGGATTGCTACTGTACCTATCAGAAAATGGCTCTGCAGCTGTGTGTGTGTGTGTGTGTGGGAACAGTTACAGCGGCGGTGGGTCGCCACACAAAAACATATGGCCCGGTGGGCATATGGCCCGGCGGGCATGTGGCCCGGCAGGAAGGAAAGGCAGCGCCCATACTACACTGGTACTCACTAATGAGTCCTTCTGGTCTGAACATTTATGGCAAATCATTTCCCGACAGTGTAGGTAAGGAAGGAGCAGTATTAGATTAGAATGGTCCCATTTCTCTCTACTTTGTCTGCAGGTATCGGCCAAGGATGATGACCTGGGTTCCAACGGCCAGCTGAGTTACATGCTGAGCGGTGGGAACGAGGACGGATCCTTTAGTCTGTCGTCCAGTGGCCAGCTGATCCTCACCCAGACCCTGGACCGCGAGTCACGGGAAAAATACACACTCATCGTCACCGCAACCGACTCAGGTAAGAATGTGGCAGAGAACCTTCCAGAGGGAATTACATTGAAAAGGTGTCCCTGTGGTTTAAAAAAACTTTCAAATGATTTAGCCATGTTGGAAAACAGCAAAGTAGGTCTAAGTACAGCACTGTTGAAATTGTTTTAAATGGGGTGTTTTAACACAACAGCGTAAAAGGTTGCAAGCGAATGCTCATTCCTTATCATCCATTGGTGGTCAGAAGAATGGCACTCCCGTGCTTAGGCTAGACATTATCGTGTTCAACTTGGCATCTGTCAGCTTGTTGTGGAAGCGCATATCTGGCGAATGTTAGAGCATGAGTCGATAGGATCACATCACATTCAGAGTCTAAACCGAGAACACTGACACAGAGCACTTATCTCAGCAGACATTGGATTTTAACACTTTTGACTACATTGTTTCCTATGACAGGATTAACTCTGAGTTCTGTAGGCCACACATTGGATTTCTGATGCAAATTCTTATAAACATGCATTCTTCTAGGGCACTTTCCTGTTTGTTTAGATGCAGCGGTGCAAGCTTGTTGTATCCAGATAAAAGGTTAGGTTGTTATTTCACAGAGGTCAGTAAATGTGCAGTTGAGTGAGTAACATCCTCACCGGGGCCAAATCATATGGTATGCTAGTTAAGTATATATTTCTTTGGGCTGCTCTGACTTGGTCATCTTGGTCAAAGGGTGGTTCTGTTCATTCCAAGGACTGACCATGTGACCAACTGTAATGATGGGTATTTTTGACTTGGCATTGACTTGGCTGAGAAATGTCACAATGACACAAGTCACTCTCTGTTGTCTGGATATTAAAGATACATTTTATTTCCCCTGTCAACGGGTCTTCCTGTTTGTGCTAAACAGGTGCTATGGGATTAAAGCATTATCAGTCACTTTATTAACCAGTCAGAAGTACTACCTCTGCAGCTTGCGTCACCCACTGTGTTTGTGCAAAAGCCACAGAATGTAACACATCATACAGAAGATTTTGTTTGATTTCTTACTCACAGCAAACTCAAATACAGACATTTCAAATATAATTAGTGATAATACAATTATGACAATTACAGTCATCTATTTGATGTACGATCTACCAGTGTGTATTACTTTAAGCCCTGTCAATTAATTTAACACATTTATAAAACAATTTGGAAGTTACTGAATGAAGAAAACGTGTGCTGAAAAAGAGAATACAAAAAAATAAAAATAACCCATAATCACAGTATAATCGAAATGACCCACCAGTGTTTTGTATCACCACATTTTTGAGGTTGAGACAGGAAGGGAAATTCTGATCCACTGTTTCTGGCAGGACATTTTTAAAGGTAGGGGTTGACCTCTACAAGCCATTCAAACCTTTGTTTACCTCAACAACACTTCTTCAAATGTAAATAGCCTGTTTCAAATACATTATTAAGTATTTCAATTACACATCTGTTTATTACATACCTTTTTGAAATAAAAAATACAATTAACATGAATTCAAAATCAATAGATAATGTCACAGGCATTTTATTATTTTATTGTAAGAAAAAGAATTCACGGAACGGGAACAAGGAAAAAGGAACTTTATTAATCAGCATTATTTTGTATAGGATTTTCCACATAACACAAAATTTGCCATAACGTACAGCTATTAACAAGCTATAAATATTAGCTTTGCCAATATTTACACAGTCTTTCCTGTAGTAAGTGGAGTGTTAATCCACATAGTGCAACAAGAACAGATGTAATAAAATTAATAATTAGATGTAGAAATATCTTAACACTGATGACTAATTACATAATCTGTGTTCCAACTGTGCAATAATTTATACTCCTATCAATATTGCAATTCAAGTACACTGCTATTAACGTACTGTTGTGTGTATGCTGTTGTTACAGTTATCACTGTGTTATATACATAGCAACGCATAGCAATACATGTACTATGTATTTATACCTATGTAACTATTGAGGTTCTACTGTTAATGCTATAGTACTACCAATGTAACAAACTGATGTGTTACCGCAGTTGTTGCAGTGTAGTTAAATAGTAACAGCAAACAGCTGAATGTGAAGCAGAGGCGGTTGTATGGATCCTTCTCCGGTTGCTTACGCTACATTACCTTAACTGAAGTTTTCGACTACAGGAAAAACTCAATAACCAGAGGCTGAGTGGAGTTTCAGGCTCAACTCTGTTGGGTAAAATCCGTGTCATTAAATCAGTGGAAAAAACAGAGCTCTCTGCTCCCAGTTCTCATAATGATTCCTGGCCAGGGAGTTTGGCACGTTACTGTAATTATTTAGACATTTTTACTCCGGCCCGAAATGTGGCACAAATACAAACTGCATAAAAAGGTATTTTACAAGGAGGCTTGTTGAAGGGAAACTTTAAGATCAGACCTGCTCGCTGTGGAAAGTTGTTGGCAACGTTTCTGAGGGACGAGTGTGACCAGGTAAGAGAGATATCGGCTGGTGAAGTCTCAGTGAACTCTAATAGCTGTATGGGGCAAACATCTGGGATCAACTGGTGGCAGATCAGGTTTGTATCCCACCACAACTAGCAACATACCAAGTCATCCCCCCACACAGAAGAATGCGGGATAATAAAAAAATAAGTTACACCCCCGACACACACGTATTTATACAGTACACACACAGGGGCACACAAACACCGTGTGTAGTGCAATAATGGCAGTGTGCGATCCTGGAAATGGTTTCTCTCTGTGCCACAATTGAAAAAAGAAATATTTTTATGTATGACATGTTGATCGGTTACTGTATAAGCATTAAGCCTTGTGCATGCATCGTGAAATTTCATAGGTTCGCAGCTTACAAAAAAAAACTTTTAGTACATTTAGAAGACCATATGTTTACATTGAAGTACCTATATTAACTCTGCAGATGTTAAACATCTCCCAAAGTAATTTGAAACAAGCTATAGCTGTGTCATCTCGTTTGATGGTATGAGTTTTTAACCTCTGATGGAAGCTCAGTAGATTAGAAATGTGTGTTTCTAAGTGTTCTAGAAGGCCAAGGGCTGTTACATGCTTATATCAAGAATTTAAAGTGGACATACACCATTTTTGCACATTTTACTTACAGTCCTACTTTTTTGTTTTACCGTTGCAACTCGGTTGCCCTGTCTAGATGTCAATGGGTGCAACAGTGCAGTTAGTGGAGCGTAGTGCATTTTGTGAAATGTCTCTGGAGAAACATTGACATGCACCACGTTTGATACCATTTCTTAAAGAGGAGGCGCATTCCTCAGCCCATGCCTATGGCCATGGTCACCATTGCATAGAAATCCCAGTCTTTCAGATTTTGCATTTTGGCCAAAGCATTTGTACTTCTTCCTTTCCTGGGCAAAACAACCACTTAGCAGATAAATAATGTTAATGACCTCTCCATTTGAAGGCAGGATCTTTTATGTAATTCAAAGGCTTCTTGTGAATCTGGTTTGTAAACTTGCCAGGTTGCGAATGCATTTCCAGCTTAGTGTTTATACCTGTAAGGAATGAGGGATCGGGTCATTTCAATCACGGTTTTATTGACCTATATCAAAATAATGTTGTTGAATCCTGTACTCATATTTGTGGTCAAAAAGCACACAGAGGATAAACTTTTTTTTTTACAATGTTGCAAACAAACAGTTGCAAATCTGTTTTATATTTTTTCATAGAATAGGATAAGTTGGCCAATAAACTGTGTTGTTTAATCTGTCATTAACTATTAACACACATACCATTATTTTATTGGGGTATGCTCCAACATACTTAATAACCATCGTTTTAAGAAGAAAACTATTCCACTCATATTGTAATTATAGGTATTTCCCCGGAAAATGGGAAAAACTGGGCAACATAATTTAGTATTACCTCCACCTTGGCTTTATTTCTAGTTAACGGGGTCTATTTCTTAAGTCCTAAGCCAGAGCTTGTGGCTTCACCAGAGAAAAAAAAAAAACGGGTTCCTCAAATTAACTTTAACAGGCCTGCAACATTCTACATCAACTCTTAAAACTGGGGCACGGTAACAACGTTTTCCGTAATTCGACACTCCTTTTCCACCCGTGCTGGTTTACTTAACAATTGTCAGGACGTGATGTTTTTGTAAGTGATAAGACCTCTGAGGAGGCTCTGCAGGCTGGATGATCGGTGCTCTGCTGCTGCCAGATGAAGCATATTTTAAAAAGCTCACTCCGGGTTTCTGTGACCCCTGCCTCGCCTCCTCCGTGGCCTCGTGACACAAAACAAATAGTGTTTCCCAGCCAAAACAATGCACACTTTGTCGTCTGTTGTCGTCCTGTTGTCCCTTTGGGACTAGTGGAAGTGACAGCTTTTTTCAGGTGTCGCTCGTTTATCGTCACCCATGTGAGCGACAGTCACATTGCTATTTGCCCTGTAGATATGATTAGTTTACGATGCAACGAGAAGACAAAAGTAATATAAAAGTCCTGTGGGCCTGCTCGTGGACGACAATGTCAAAAATGTTTGAACAATTTGGGAAAGGCAATGCCTTGGCAATAAAAGCCTCAAACAGGCAAATCACTTCATAAACTCCCCCGTATGCGTCCTACAGCAGAGGAAAATGGCAGTTTAACTGAGATTTAACTGTTCCTGTCCGGGTGTCTGTCTGTGCCCATCTGTCTGTCCACAAACCACCAAACCCTATCCATAACATATGGGGGGAAATATGTCAAATCATTCAGATACAACACTCCATAAATACCTGGAAAGCCATATAACAGTTTAGGTATAATTTGATGAATACTCCCAAGCTCGCCATATTATTAGAAATAAGTGTTTTGGAACAGGGAGTGGCTTGGGCTGTCGTGTTTAGCTGGGAATATCCTTTCTATATTCTCTTGCCCATTAACTGTGAGAAAAAGCCCTGTTTACTTTGTTACGTTTGGCAAATGAGGCAGTGGGATAGCTCGCACCTTACACACTCAGCTTCACCAGGCCCATTCAGGCGTGTTGGACCGGGTGCATTAAAAGGAGCTTTGTCGCAGAGCAACAGGTTTTCAGAAGGAGAAAAATGTCAATTTCAGGGGGAGATGGTGGCCAACTCACTGTGAGTAATGATGTGTTTTATTTACGCTGTCCCAAAAGAACACAATCTAGCCGCAGTCCATAAAGCGTAATTAACCGTTTAGCCTTAAGCTCCCAGCTACAGATGGCTGTCTCATAAATGTACACATTCATCCGTCTTCCTAAGTCAACCTGTCCGGTGCTTCCAACTTTAATGAACGCCAGAGTTTGGACAGCCACGCCATTGTACCGACGGGCCGGGCCGTTCAACAATAGATCACCCGATGATATTGATGGAAGAGATTATCCCCTTGTGCCAGCGAGTGACCTAAACCAAGTTCTTACCACGGCTCAGAACTGCCAACCCCTGCGGCCTCGCTACACTTCTGGTGTTTTCCGGCACGTCCACCCCCTGCAACCCCCTGCGCCGCTCCTCACGCGGTGGCATATGCTCCTCCAAAAGCTTCAGATAGTTTAATTGTGATTACATATGTATTTTGTACCCCCTCCAGCTCTGCAAGTATGGCCCATGTCACCTTTTCCTGGGCTAATGTGATTTGTTCACTGGTAATGTACACTAATAAGGTGCTTAGACTCAGCCATATGTTTATGCTAGACAATGCTTTCTGGGAAGGGCTTATGGCCAGCTTATGAGGAAACCTGTCTGTGTATGTTTAAGACAGATGGGACAGAGCGGTCCCAGTGAGTCTTTAGAGCTTGTTATTTTGGACGCTGACACTTAAGGGTTATTCAGGGTTCTCCCATTCGCTCGTTTGATCCCACCAATAACAAACATTTTACGAGTCCGGGCTTAAATGTAATAATTGCATTTTGGGGGGAACTGAACATTGTCAAATATCAAATAGAAAGTTATGTTTTGGGCTCAGCCGCCAAGGGTGTGTCATTGAACAAGCCTGGGGAAATGTGTTATGGGTAGAATGTGTTAAGGAGAAGGTGGCCGTACGCTGTGTAAGGGATTTAACTGTGTCTCTGAGGTGTTATGTTGCTGCACGCGAAGAGTCATCGTCTCTTTTCTTCAATACTTCTATGGCTGCTGATGGCATCCAAAATGAATCTTCGGAAAGTAAAGAGTTAATTGTGAGTCCCATAGGCAGTTACTGTCTTCGAAAAACAAGGTACTTTGATATAAAAGATATATTTTGCCAATTCTCAGTGTACATTTCTAAGACACAAACCCCATTTCCTCATGTTATAATCTCCAAGACATATTTTGACAAAATGTACACGTTTAGTCAAAACATCTTAAATAACATATACAATTTATCTCCTGAGGACACGAGCAGTGCTGTTCATGCGTGCCGGTGTGAGGTAAATACTCATTTGTACGTGTAATCATCAGCCTAAAGATGGAAGCGGTGTTGTTGATGCGTCCTGGTGCAAGGTAAATACTGACCGTTAGAAGTGTAATCATTGGCCCAAAGATGTGAGAGCTGTTAGTGATAAGTCCTGGAGTGTGGTAAATAAGTGTGACCGTCAAGACCGGCGTAGTTCCTTTTTTCCTTCATAAGCTACGATGAAGATGAACTGCCATATAGGTTGTTAATTCAGTTCAACATTAGCAACATACGTTTGAGGATGTCTATCTGATGATTTAACTTTTTACGTGTTTTTAGCTAAATCTTAAATTAATCATTTTGCAATGTTTTGCTATGTCTACTGAAACCTTTCCCCTAACTGTGCCTTGTGTGTGACGGATGCTCAAGTTGTGTTTCCATTGGATGTAAAAGACTCTATCCTGTAGTATCACCGGGGATGGCAAGAAAGAAAACATGTTGTGGTTTCATACTAACTCATAAATACTGTAAAATATACAGAAGTGCCGGTGTAGCAGGATAGACGAGCTTCCAGGGAACACGTTTTGCTTATGGAAACAATGCCTTTTTTTTACCCACACTGAATGGCAGCACAGCCGCTGGTAGCTTTCCACCAGGTTTCTTTCCATGGCACAGTGATGTCATTTGTCATATATTGGTGGGCCAGACAAGGTCTGCTTCCTGCCAAATGTACTTCAGCTCTTTATTCCTGCCATATCTCCAGCAGTCTGTCACAAAAGGAGCCTGCGTTCCAAATGCAAAGAAGTTAAATCATCCTTGTCAGAATCGGGATTAAATAATAACTTCTTCTGAGGGTGTGAGGTAGCCAGATTCCAGTGCAGATTGGGAGTGTTATATTGAAATTACATCACATTTTCACCGTTGTGTTAAGCAGTCACAGTAATTGGAGTACAGTTATTTGTACTTTATTGAATGGACATTTTAATTATGAATAAAGGATGAAAGCAAGTTATATTCCTCCCTGTTAAATATCACATAAGCGTTCATACACCTTTTTTATTCCTAACCCAAAACTACAGAACACACATTTTATTACCTTCATTTGCATACAAGTGGGTACAGACGAAGATATTGTGTTCCATGATGACTGACTCTGTGAGCCCAAAGAATGTAACAAGAGATTTTGAACTATTTACACATTTTGACGGCAGGTCCCAAGAAACAGCTGCTCTTGTTATGCGATAGCAGTGACCCCCAGGCGGTTAAGGGGCAAACTGTGGAGAGGCAAAGGATGGTGTAAAACCGATCCACACAGAAAGATGTGGAAAATGCCTTGTTTGAACCCTGCCTGTCAACATGGCTGACTAGGTTGCAGGTTCACGGTCAAAGAGGGGACACTTTCATGGGGTTTAAGGCCAGGCTTCCTTCAGGCTTACCCATGGATTAGCTAGGGTAACAGAGTCGGCCCCTAGCGCCCACTCTCTGACGCTCTGGCGTCGGTGCTCTTGGAATGGGGTCAGAGTTCACATAAGGCAAGGGCTCATTTGACTCTGTTGACGAGGCGGCAGGCGGTTGTGCCAAATAAACAGGTTGT
Source organism: Novumbra hubbsi (assembly GCA_016801125.1). NCBI lineage: Eukaryota > Metazoa > Chordata > Actinopteri > Esociformes > Umbridae > Novumbra > Novumbra hubbsi. The sequence continues at coordinate 233,463 of JACXGK010000016.1, forward strand.
GACCTAACGTCCTCCCAAAAAGTGAATTGTCTGGACGGAGGCCAACACCATTGGCTTCCGTTTTCAAAGGGGAACAATGTTACAAGGCTGTAAGTCTGAAAATCAGGATTTGCTGAAAAAACATTTTCCCACCTTGACTTGAAAACATTCTGTATTATGTTTTCTATCTTTGTTATAGGTTTAAAAAACAAAAATGTAAATGAAAGGTTTTACTGAGTTACTGTATAAAAGGAAATTTGTCAATTTAAATTAATTAGGCCCAAATAGAAATATTTTACATTAGAGTAATTCTGTGATTCTATGTGCCAATAGAATCATTCTCAGACTTTTTGATTTCTGCTCATAGATTTTTTTTTAAAGAAATTCTGCTCCTTTTGATATTGTGCTTATATTTGTTTACGGTGTATTGTAGATTGCGAAGCGGACTGGTTTGAAAAGCTCCTAATCAGTCAAGGGGCGACGGAACCGAGCCTTTGTAGCCACTAACATTGCAGGGCTCTTAGGAATGGATGTCTGTGAAATGGAGCTTGGCTATGCAGGCTTGCCATTGGCTCAGCGTTCTCTAACATGAACTGACATGGACTGTCACTCGCTATCAACCTTAGCTAAAAGCATCCGTCCAAAAATGTCATTCACAACATTTCATTTACTTCCATAGCAACCTACAAAACAATGACGCCATCCTGTCAATCCTGTGACAGTGACAGGTGTGCAGTTGGCTGAGTTATATGTTTTTCTACTGTTTCCGTCATTGGTGCCACTGTTTATGTAATTATGGCAACACAATGCTATTTATAGTATTCGATATTCACTGTTTTTCATTTGTGCCTGAGGGGGCATCTAAAAAAAATGTATTTCTTTGGAATTCATGAATATGTAATTAAGTAAGTAAGTAAGTGAACAGGAATAGCTCAAAGGTGAATGGGCTAATCTTCTGTTTTGTGAGGGAGCTTGCTTTAGCAGTCTATATTGCAGTCTATATCGCAGTACTTTACTCTCAATGTAGCATGTGATCATTGGGCCAAACCTCAAAGACAAAGAGTTGGCAAAAGTTTCCTTTTGTTCTACTCTGAAACACCTTGTTTGACATTTGTTTTGTAGATTACCATGTTTTATACTCATTTCAAAGACTAACAAAGACTATATTTGGTAATGAACAAACAATAATGAGAAAGAAAACAGCCCGATACATGACTCATTTTCGTAATGCAGGAAGATTCGATTTTGTGCTTTTTTTGTGCCCGGTATTTTTGGATAAAAACTTGTTTACTTTTTGCTTGTGAATGTATCATTTATTCTGTGCTGGAATGCATTTTTTGTTTGGGGCGTTTGTAAGTATTTCAAGTGTGTTTGTACTAACAACAGCTCTGCCGCTCATAGCAGCTGGGAGAAGCACTAAGTTTAACCTACAGGTAATACATTAAAGTTGTGTCATTTAACATATTTGGGAGAGATTTATGTCAGGCACGAATTGCCC
>JACXGK010000016.1:235039-271772 GCA_016801125.1 Novumbra hubbsi
CCCCCCCCCCCCCCCCCCGACTTCTTGGGATAAACTGCATCTCATCCCTTGCATGAAGTTTCTTTATATTTTGATTATGCACAGGCTCCAGATCAAGAGAGATTATTCATGGACACTTTCCAAATGTTTCTTTCTTTTTTTTTTCATTAAGCCATGCCTCTGCACAGTACGCAAGGTTCAACTATTTGATGTTATTAACAGCTGAATATACAGCTGCGTATGAGCCGCAAATTCATTGCTAACGCTTTGCATTAAAGTGCCATCTAAAGACCAGGTTTGAGAAGGGGCAACTCAAGCCAGCAGATGTTTGAGTCTCTTAGTATTTCTGCATTGTAGTTCGTTTTCATCTGCTATTGATTTAAGTACACCCCTCAGGGCCCAGAGAGCTTTATTTCATCACTTGCTTGGGGATAGAATCGTTAGATTTTAGCTGAAAAAAGCATTTTCGATTTGCTGAAATTCCACAGAGAAACTCACTAAGAGCAACTTCCCTTTAAGTAGATACAAACGCATTAGCAACCAGATTGAAGCTGTGATATCCAAGAACCCCAAAAAGCCCAAGTTCAGAGGTTTCTGTTTCAGAGTTATTGAACTTTCTCGGCGAGTTCTGTGTTGATGTGGCAGCGTGGCTCAGGAAGCTGGACTGCTGATGACCGAAGACATTTGCTGGATTAAATGCAGGGATCTTGTGGTTGAGTGTCTGCAAGGATATAAATTGCTTCAGCATGTAAACGATAAACCCGCGCTATAAGTCATCTTTCATACAAAGTTATATCCCAACTTTACTCATATGGAAGCTTGTTGGTCTGCATGCTCTAATCCTTTAGGTATTTCAAATGTAAAGGTTGCTCCCGAAACGTTCATATCCTCCATTTCTTTTCCTCTCCCTTCCTCCCCAGGATCTCCTGCCCTGAGTGGAACAGGTACGGTCACCGTCCTGGTGGATGACGTCAACGACAACGTTCCCGTGTTCACCTTGTCCACGTTCCACACAACCATCCCGGAGGACGTCCCCACTGGCACCGATGTGCTCCTGGTCAACAGCTCCGACACAGACGTGGGACTCAACGGTGTCATAAGGTACCGTTCCGGGTGGCGTGCGCCCCGCACCACCCTATCCGCGGGGACATTTTACTAAGATCCAACCCCCGTCCATTCGCCCTCCACTCACCCCGGTACCCCCAATGGGGAGGCACAGGGGGTACGGCAACTCGCCCCACTTTACCAAAACATCATAATGAGGATGGTAATTGTCTATGACAGAACTTGTAGTGCCCATCAGGGGTTCCACGGGTTCTAGGCCTTAATGGTGAGCAGAACCATTTGCCATCAGTTATTCGTTTCCATTCTTACAGCCCAGGTTGGGACCGTTTTAACTCTGCTTCTGGAGTGGGTTTTAAACCATTTCTGCTTGCAGACAGTTCGGATGTTTGTCGTAATAATAAGTCTGTGTTCACACTTTGTTTCATCATTTGTCCTCAGTTTCAGTGGATATGCTTTTCTAGGAAGTCTTTTCAAAATATCTTCATGTCAGTATACGTTTGTGTCTGGGTCTTACTGGAAACTTTCAAACAGTCAAGTGAAACACGATCCTCTTTGGGAAACCAAAAAAGCATGGCTCTTTGGTCGTAACGAATTCTGGGGTGTCTCCAACCCTGAACCTCCGTAGAGAGCAACTTGAATTAGAAGTCTCTATAAGAAAGAGGGAAAAATAAGAAGTATACCTCAAAAGTTGGGTAATGTTTTGCTTGATAGATGATAGGCTTTTAGGAAACACAACCTGCAGATGACAATTCAGTTTATTGCGTGTGCTTTTTATTGAAAATCACTCACAGCGCCTTTAACCCTTGAAACAGTGCCCTCCAATGGATTACTGCAACAATGATAACACTTAAATGTGAGCATTTATTGGAAAAATCACTTAATGAGCTGCATAAATGTCTGTATAAAATGTAAAAAAATAAACACAGACTTAGTAATAGTTATTAAACATAAAATGCAGTGATGCCTTATACTATTTCTACATCAAATGCCCAATGAAACACATCAAGTTTCAAAACTGCAGAAACTACAATCCCGTAGGTTTCTAAGATATGTCCTCTTCTATGCACCTACAGTTACAGCTTGACCGGAGGCAACGGTCAGTTCTCCATCAACCCAGCCACAGGCCAGATCATCACCAGTTCTCTGCTAGATCGAGAGGCTCGAGGCAACTACCAGCTCCTGGTTGTGGCCGCGGACGGGGGGCAGCCTCCGGGCATGTCCAGCTCTGCTACGGTGTCTGTGGTGGTGTCTGACATCAACGACAACCCTCCCCGCTTCCACCACCATCCCTACGTCACACACATCCCCTCCTTTACATCGGCAGGTGGGCTCCAACTTTCTGGTTTCAGGTTCATTCCAAATGCTCATGTATATACTTATGTGTATACTAGGCTTACAGAATTTGTAGATGATATGTCTGAAGATCATGTACTGACATTAACCCCTATTAGATGTTTTCTTCTGAAAATAAATATTGTGTTTTGTGTTCTGAAATATTTAAATTGTTTTATTTTTGTCAGGCAATCTGGTCTTTGCTGTAACAGTGACAGATGAGGATGATGGACCTAATGCTCAGCTGCACTACTCGCTAACTGGCCGTAACTCGGACAAGTTCAAGATTGACCCCGTGAGAGGAGCCATCACAGCCAATGAGAGGTTGACAGGCAGCTCGGAGGTCACCCTTACTGTCAGAGTAATAGATGGAGGCACCAATCCCAGAACAGACTCGACCACTGTGACTGTCCGGTTCGTGACCGGAGGAGACTTCCCTGTCATCAAGCTGAAGGACACTACTTTCACATTCCCAGAGAGCCAACCCACAAACACAATTTTCACCACAGTGACCGGGTCCTCAACACGTGGAGGGGCCCTATCATACTACATCGCCAGCGGAAACCTGGATGACGCCTTTCACATTGACCAGCTGACCGGAGAGCTGTCAATCAAACATTCACTGGACTTTGAAACGATTCAGAAATATGTTCTCTGGATTGAGGCAAGGGACCAAGGATTCCCTCCCTACTCCTCGTATGAGAAAGTGGAGATCACAGTGCTGGATGTGAACGACAATCACCCCGTGTTTGACAGGGAACCTTTCCATGCAGAGATACTGGAGAACCTGTCCCCTCAGCGTGTGCTCACTGTGTCTGCCGTGGATCAGGACAGTGGCCTCAACGGACAGCTGGAATATGCTATTGTCGACGGCAACAAGGAGAACAGTTTCACTGTCAACCGTGCCACCGGGGATATCCGAACGACCAGGCCTCTTGACAGGGAAAAAGTGGCCCAGTATGCCCTTAAAGTTAAGGCCACTGACCGTGGCAACCCACCCAAAAGCAGCACTGTGAAAGTCCTGATAAACGTGCTAGATGTGAACGATAATGCTCCAAGGTTCTCTAAGATCTTTAGCGCCACTGTGCCTGAAAATGCCCCTGTGGGATACACTGTCACCAGGGTTACGACCACAGATGAGGATGCAGGTTCCAATGCCGTAAGCAAGTATTCAATCGCAGACACAAGTTTACCGTTTAGTGTCAATCCAAGTACAGGAGACATAATTATCAGCAGACATCTCAATAGAGAAGATACTGATCATTACATAGCCAAGATCTCTGCCCATGACTCTGGCTGGACAGTTAGCACAGACGTTACAATATTTGTAACAGACGTCAATGATAACGCCCCTCGGTTTAGCCGTCCATCCTACTACCTGGACTACCCGGAGCTCACAGAGGTAGGGTCAATTGTTACTCAGGTGTCTGCAACAGACCCTGACGAGGGCTTCAATGGCAAAATATTCTATTTCATCAGGTCCCAGTCAGAATACTTCAGAATAAATTCAAGCTCTGGCAACATTTTTATCAAGCAGCGTTTAAAATATCAAAACTCAACAGGCGGCCACATAAACATAAATCGTCACAGTTTTATTGTCACTGCCTCAGACCGTGCGACAAAGCCATTGATGAGTGAAACTACAGTCATCGTAAACATAGTAGATAGTAATGACAATCCGCCAACATTTGAATCAACATATTACTTTACACCGGTCACCAAAAGCGTCAAAGTTGGCACCAAACTTATCCGAGTCATTGCTTATGACAAAAAAGATTTTGGCCTGAACTCTGAGGTGGAGTACATTATATCAGAAGGGAACAGCTCTGGCAAGTTCAAACTAGAAATGCAGAGTGGGTGGGTTGTTGTTGCCTCCTCGCTCACCTCAGACATAAACAAAGTGTTCGTCATGGATGTAACAGCCAGAGACAAAGGGAATCCTCCCCTGACTGCTAAAACCACTGTAAAGGTGGCAGTCACTGAGGAGAACCACCACACACCTGAATTCTCCCAAAGCCAGGTCACAGCCACGTTACCCGAAAGTCTTGCCGCGGGGACAGCCATCAGGACACTTTCTGCCAGGGACAAAGATAAAGACATGAATGGCCTCATCACTTACAACATCACCTTGGGCAATGAAAAGGGCCTGTTTGCGGTCAACAGTAAAACAGGAGTCCTATCTCTGGCCAGTCATCTTGACTTTGAGGAAAAGCAAAAACATGAACTCAGAGTAACGGCCACGGATGGGGGATGGATTGCAAAGGCCAGCTATGTCACAGTCACCATCCATGTGACCGATGTGAATGATAACCCGCCTATATTTGATCCAGATGAATATTTCCCTGTGGTACAGGAAAACGTTCCAAGTGGTACCACAGTGGTGAAAATGAATGCTACAGACAGAGATTCTGGGCCGAATGCTGTCATGGCCTACGTGATCCAGTCGTCAGACAGTGACCTTTTTGTAATTGATCCCAACACAGGAGTGATCACCACCCAGGGTTTTCTAGATTATGAGGCCAAGCAGGTTTACCACTTAACAGTGAAGTCCTTCAACGTTCCTGACGAGGAACGCTGCAGCTTCGCCAACGTCAACATTCAACTCAAGGGGGCCAATGAATATGTTCCCCGGTTTGTCTCCAAGCAGTATTACTTTGAAGTTTCTGAAGCAGCTCCTAGAGGTACAGTGGTGGGCGAGGTGTTTGCCAGTGACCGCGACCAAGGAGATGATGGCGTGGTCTACTACCTCATTTTTGGGAAGAGCAGAAGAAAGGGATTCGGCATCAACAAGAAAACAGGCCAGATCTACGTCACAGGTCCCCTTGATCGTGAGAAAGAGGAAAAGATCTCCCTCAAAGTCCTGGCAAAGAACGCAGGAAGCATCCGTGGGGCAGACATCGACGAGGTCTTTGTGAATGTCACAATCCTGGATGCCAATGATCCTCCTGTTTTTAGCCAGGAGCTGTATGATGTTCAGATAAGCGAGGGTCTCGCTCCTGGTGGTCTGGTCACCTTTGTTAGTGCCCAGGACTCTGATTCAGTCCCAAGCTGGAGCAGATTCTCTTACTCAGTCTCTTCAAATCTAGAGAAAAATGTGTTTACCATCAACCCCCAGACGGGACAAGTGTCTGTAGCCGAGGAGCTGGACAGGGAAATCATTCCTGTGTACAATCTGACCCTGCTAGCTGTTGACTCTGGCTCACCCTCCGCAACCGGAAGTGCCACCCTGATTGTGAGTCTGGAAGACATTAATGACAATGGTCCCACTCTGAATACACTTTACGCAGAAGTCATGGAGAACCAGAGAGCTGGAACAGATGTTGCAACTCTTTCTTCAACCGACCCAGACCTTTCACCCAATCAAGGACCATTCACCTACCGTTTGCTAAGCGTTGGCTCAGCCAGCAACTACTTTAGTCTCAGTCCTACCGGAGTGCTGGCTACCAGTCGTGAGATCGACAGGGAGCAGATCAGTGACATTTACCTGTCGGTGATGATCAAGGACTCTGGCGTCCCTCAGATGTCCTCCACCGGAACTGTCCACATAAAAGTGAATGATCAAAATGATAACCCATCAGAGACTCGCTCAGTGGAGATTTTTGTCCACTACTTCGGGAACATGTTCCCCGGAGGAACCCTTGGGGTTGTGAAGCCTCAGGACCCTGACATCCAAGACAGCTTTCACTGTTCTTTGACCCCTCCTTCGTCCAGTCTTTTCACCATTCCAACTGGCACCTGTGACCTCAATTCCAAGGCCCGATCAACAGACGGAACATTCGAACTAGCTGTGCGAAGCAGTGATGGTGTCCACGGCACTGTCAGCAATAACGTCCGGGTGTTCTTTATGGGATTCACCAATGCCACTGTTGACAACAGTATTCTGATTCGTCTCCGTGCGCAGGGGGTGACCAACTTCCTTTCCAATCACTACCTCAGCTTGTTGCGCATCGCAAATTCACAGCTGGCAGGACTAGGCACCGGAGTACTATTGTATGGCGCTTTTGAACTCAACAACCAGACTTTCCTAATGGCTGCTATCAAGCGCAGCCACGGACAGTATGTTAACCCCAGTGGAGTGGCCACCTTCTTTCAAAGCATCAAGGAGGTTCTACACAGGCAGAGCGGAGTGGAAGTTGACTCTGTTGACCATGACCCCTGCACACGTAACCCATGTCAGAATGGGGGCAGTTGTAAGAAACATCTTAGCGTGGGGCCAGTTATGAAGACAGAGGAGAGTGTCCCAGTGATACTTGTCTCAAACCGACCCCTCCAGCCCTATGCCTGCAGCTGCCGACCAGGCTACGCAGGAGTGCTGTGCGAGACGGATATAAACGAGTGCCTGCCTTCTCCTTGTCACAATGGCGGGACCTGCCAGAACCTTGTTGGGGGATTCTCCTGCACCTGTCCAGAGGGATTCACCGGAATGGCCTGCGAGAGGGACGTCAATGAGTGCCTCTCAAACCCCTGCAAGAATGGGGCACTATGCCAGAACTACCCCGGTGGCTTCAACTGTCTCTGCAAATCTGGCTTTTCAGGTACCGTACATTGCCGAGTCATTTACATTTGATGAGCAACACAATCACAGATGTTTGAGTAGGCTCAAGTATACATACAAACTGCACATGACTCCAGCTTTCTTTGTCCAGGTAAAATATTTGCCTCCAAACTATTGCGTTGTAGTCCCAGCATGCAAGCCGGTCTGCCTAAATGTATTTAGTAAATGAATTAGATTTGTCGGGTATCATCCCTGGTGCATATCTGTTTGTCATATTGAAATGTGACCCCATTATGGGCATTACTGCTTAATGCACGCATTTTTGTCATTTTATATATTGTAATTTACATGGAATCCTTTCTAAGGCTCTGTAAATCTATATTTGGTTAAATCCTGAAAGGTTCAGTAGCTATTGAAGATTGCTCTCCTTCATCAAAAAAGATCAGAGCACTAGTCACTCTTTGTGTGAATCACTCCCTTCCTGCTTAAATTTAATGCTAAATTGATACAATAATATTACGCTTAATAAAGGGAGTGCACACGGAGAAGCGTGTTTAAACAGTAGTTTGGATCGGGACTGTTTGGTCAGCTGCAGAGTGTAGTGCTGGAAGACATAGACGGCGATCAACAGCAGACGATTCGCTTTAGCACAAGTAAATAACATATTTTTTATTACAACCATAATGAATGACCAGAAACCTTTGCATTTCAACAAGACAAATGGCCCTCCTGAAGAATTGCACCTAATTGACATACAGTAGTTTGCATGCCCTCATACTGAACCCCAAACATCCTGTTTTAGCTGGCACACTGTGGCGAAATAATGCATCTTCTTTACGCTGTTCTAATGGTGCAGGTATAAAATACACAACATTCTGCAGGACATTTTCAGGCTCACCCAATGTATACCTGTCTCTGTCTGTTTTCTGTCTGTTATTTTAAAGATGCACTATTCTATCTTAACCACAGAAAAATCATATTTATTTGATATGCTTTTTAAGGTGGTTGTAACTTTGTAAATTGGATGACTGGCTGAAACTATATATTTTTTTAAAAGGGCATCTTTAAATCTTCATAACTTCATTAAGTGTCTTTGATGTTTATTGGTAATAATTCACATATATTTTTGACTCATAAAAGATCCATATGAACTCCCCTAACAGTACAACAGGCCCCAGTGATTAAAAGCTCCAATGACAGAGGCCATGGGAAGACTGTAGCATCAACTGTTCCCCCACATCTTCCCCTGAATCATCCCCACCTCGTTCATTTTAATGTGTGTTGTTTTGTGAATCCAGGCAAAACGTGTGACGCCATCATCAATCACTGTGAGTGTAGCCCATGTTTTAATGGTGGCTCCTGTCAAAACAGGGTGGATGGATATCACTGCCAATGTCCCTTTGGTAAGTATTAACAAATAGGCGACCTTCAGGGGGTGGATATCTATCCGGTTTGGGAAAATGGCGGCGTTGCTATCATCAGTGATTTAATTCATTTCACAGCGCCAAATTAATTTATGTTTCCTGTTTGTATCTTCGAAGTGCAATACCTCTATGGTTAACCTATTGTATGTATGGCAACAGATTCCCAGCTGAGTGCTGATTTGTAGATACATTTAGGTGGTTGTGACTAGATGCTATACAGCTACGGACAAGATTTACCACCGAAACGCTAAGCCCAAGTCTCACAATAGTTTGGTGGTAAATCTTCCCCTTGGCTGTATTGCAGTCACGAATGGCTTCCTGGTTTTAGGCTTATTTATTTCCTTCCTCCTCAGGGGTCTTTGGAAAACACTGTGAACTCAACAGCTATGGCTTTGAGGAGCTGTCCTACATGGAGTTTCCTAGCCTGGATCCTAACAATAACTACATTTACATCAAGTTTGCAACACTGAAGAGCAACGCCCTCCTCATGTACAACCATGACAACCAAACTGGAGACAATGCGGAATTCCTGGCCCTGGAGATCTTTGAGGGACGGATGCGCTTCTCGTTTAACTTGGGAAGCGGGACCTTTAAACTTTTGACCATGATAAAAGTTTCGGACGGACAGTTCCACACTGTCATCGCGCGGAGAGCTGGAATGGTAAGGCATTTAGTCTTATTTTATTTGAACAGTTGGAAAATATATTTTAATTCTTCATTCCACCCTTAAAATGTATTAGAGTCTGTAAGCCACCACATGTTCTGGACATCATTTGTAAGTTTGTGCTGTAGTAGCAGTTATTACCTCTAGGATTTTTATAGCTAAGTGCAGGTTCTGAATGTGGCCTTAATAACTGAACTGTCCACACACTAGCTTGATTTGCTTGATTTACTCAGACACTGAATAGCCTTTTTTTGGTACTTATCCATTACTTCCCTGCCAGTTCTGTACTGGTGACGTTTTTTTCAATGTACTAGGATTGCTTGAAAAACTGGAAAAATCAATATTGCTTTGGAGACACAAGTTAGAGTGAGTGCAGGTTAAGGAATTACCATGTTGAGGCTCTTAACTGAGCCAGAAGAACAAAAGCAGAGTATGCATTTGTTGTGCTTGAAGTGCCAAGTCCCAGAGGCAGTCTAAAGTGAACCTGATCAGTGTGTTTGGAAAAGGTGATGCGGGTCACTGAGGTGGTCCCAAGAAGGGCTTTTTTCAGTTTCTCCTGTTCTGGATTCTGTGCAGATGTGAAAACCAGACACCAGTCCAAGTAATGTAGGATGCACAGAGCAAGTCAAGGACACCGTTGTTTATACAGGCATGTTCTCGTTCACACAACTGAACGCTGCTCCCCAGCAAGCATTATTTATATTGTTCATATGTACACTGTTATCGCTATTTACATATTACAGCAAAGAGTTTGGAAGCGACCGCTAAGTTAATAAATCCGTTGTATCTTAATAATCCCATCATGTGGCAAATTTAGCTGCAATGTTTGTGGTGATATTCTTCTGAAGGCAATTTTGTCCCATGTTTCCTATTCCTTCCTGTTTGTTGTGCGAGGAACATGAGTAGTTTCAGGCCTCAAATGAGTTTGTGGCCGGCTGGGCAGCCTTTAGATGCTACAGTAACTCAAGGTTGGGAACCAAGTTCAGTAATGGGGAAATCATTGGTTGCACTTTTCACCCATTGACTGTATGTTGTGATATCATGAATTCACTGTGTGCACATTGTTCCCTGAAAATCTGCCAAAGAACATTATGCTCCAGTTTTTTTGGTCAGACTATATATCATTTTCCATAGGTATTTTTCTGTAGGATTATGTATGATGCCTGACATTGTGTTGTCGTTTGGTTATGTGGGCTTTTATCTGAGTGAAAGGCTTTAATAAAATGCTCAGATGTGACGACCTAGCCATTTGTGACAAAGGGCCTAGACAAATGTTGTTTCTTCTTTTTTTTTTACCTCATAAAATAAAGGTTTCTGTGTTTGCTATTACCACTGGGGGACGTGGAGTGAGGGAGGGAGAGAGGGGAAGACTGAGACAGAAAAAGGGAGGGAAGGGAGAAGTGGTGAGAGAGAAGAGGGGAGAGAGGCGAGGGTCACGGTTTCTGTCATTTTTGGGATCATGTGTGCTTATGCTCCGAGTAGGACCTCCATGTTTACCTAGAATCTAATGTAGTTGAAGCATACTGCCCTGGTTTTTCAACACGTTCACGCATTTTCTCCTGCCATTTTTTTTTACTCCGTCAAGCCTCTGAGACCGCAGACAGAATGGGAAAGCAAAAGGAAGACTGGTAGGGTCGGATTCATTTAAATGTCATATCTCGGATTTGTTTTTTTTTTTAGGTCTGTTGTGTCTCACTATAAAGATTAAGATAAAAAGTACAGTGCTGCAGTCAGAAAACATTGGTTATGACTTCAGTCGTGTAGTCGCTGAATTCACAGTTGTCTTTCTACATTCTCTGAATCAGAGAGCTCCTTCGAGTAAGACGTCAGTGTCCACTCAACGATCACAGTCGGTGCGATGAGTGTTGGTATTGCTTGTGTTTGTGTGTATGTGTGTGTGTGGTACATTAAACGGAGAATAATGTATGTTCTGTGCTCCTCTCATCCAGGCTGCCTCTCTGACCGTAGACCAGTGTGGAGAGGATCAGGAGCCGGGCTACTGTGCTGTTAGCAGTGTAGCTGTCCATACCGACTGGTAAGAACTCTGGAAGTACACACTGTCCACCTGGGCACAGTTCTCCCTGTCTAGAAGTACACACTGTCCACCTGGGCACAGTTCTCCCTGTCTAGAAGTACACACTGTCCACCTGGGCACAGTTCTCCCTGTCTAGAAGTACACACTGTCTAACTGGGCGCAGTTCTCCCTGTCTAGAAGTACACACTGTCCACCTGGGCACAGTTCTCCCTGTCTAGAAGTACACACTGTCCACCTGTCCAGAAGTGTCCGCCACACCAGACTTTGGGTGTCCGACCGCCCTCAACGTAGAGGCGCAGTACAAACGTCATGAGTCGTTATTGGCCCTGGTTCTGGGAAGCAAAGCTGTCTGGTCGCGGAAAGTACGTGTACAGTTTAAACCAACACAACAATGTATCAAATATCGACTGACAGCGGAGGTTCCGTCACAAATCCGCCGTTCTCAATGAACCCTCGACCGTCCACTATGGCTTTGGTAAACAATAGTGGATTTAAACACATACAGCACATGCACCTCACCCCTAACCGTGGTGAGGGGGCCCAGGGTTGATGGGGGGGGCTGTTTGTGAGACTGTCTGAGAGGAACATCTGGCAAATGATGAATGGTTCGGGAGGGTTCGCTGCGGTTCGTTTGCGGAGGGCCCGGGTGTCCTTGGGGACCATGTTGTGTGAGCGGCGCTGACCCCCCGACGTCTTCCCCTCTCCCTCTCCACAGGTTCCTGGACGTTGGGCCGAACAGGCTCTCGGTCGGTGGCGTCAGGTCGATAGAGCCTGTCCTTCATCGCCGTGGCCAGATCGCGGCCCACGACTTTGTGGGGTGCATCATGGAGTTCGCCGTCAACGGGCGCCCGCTGGAGCCCAGTCAGGCCCTGGCTTCTCAAGGCATCCTTGACAGGTCAGGCTCCCCTTCTTCTTTTCTCATCTTTTCTTCCTTCCCTCCGTCCCCCATCAAAGCATTTCCACCCCGGCCCCGCCCTGCCGGACATCTGCTCGTTCCATGGCGCTCTGAACCCTTTAAGAGTAACTGAAGACCCGTCTTGATATAAATAGCAGACGAAACGTACTGTTTTTGGGAATAGCCATCATAGAATTGCAGAATGGAGATTCTCTCTTTTAGCCGGTTGCGAATAATGGCGAGGACAGATCTTTTAATATGCTAATGCTCTGGGTCTTTCATGGTTTTTGGGGGGGGGGGTTTGCATTGCGGGAATCTCATCAGCCGGGTGCCATTGAAGGCCGGCTGTCCACCACAGGGGCTAACTTGTTTGTGCCCGTCTGACTGTCTGTCTGTCTTTAGGTGCCCCAGACTAGAGGAAGCCTGCACAGCCAATCCCTGCAGACATGGGGGCACCTGTATTGACTACTGGTCCTGGCAGCAGTGCAGATGCACGGAGGGCTTCACCGGCAAATACTGCGAGAAATGTAAGAATCCCCTCACGGGGGGGGGGGGGGACTTTGGCTGGTGGTACATGCGGCCCTAGTCGTGCACTTTTTGTAAAATTTGAATGTCCCTCCGAACTTGTAGCGAACGCTTTCATACGACCTGAACCCGCGTGCCTTCTCAATCCTCCCACAGACATGACAGCCGACACCGCCCTCTCGCTGGACGGGACCGGTCGCCTGGACTACGTCATGCGCCAAAGCCCCAAGCGGGACGTCTTGCTGCGGCAGAGCCTCGCGGGCTTACCGACGGACCTCTCAGGACCCAGCAGCCTGGAGGTGAAGTTCCGCACCCGCAGCAAGAGCGGCACCCTGGTCCACGTTCAGGGCACCAGCAACTACACCACCGTCAAGGTGAGGCCCCGTGGGAACCCCGTCCACTGAGCCGTGAACACGGCTCTGGGTCTGTACCGTAGTGCATGCTCCTGGTGTTAATGCGGTCGTCGGTCGGCTGTCACGCCACACCAATACCAATTCAAATAGATACATTTGTCACACACGTACATATAGACGTACACGCACATACTAGTTTGCTCACATTACCACTATGTCCTCACTTAAACACCCACATCCAAGCCCCTTTTAACCCCCATCCCCAGAGCTATAAGGGGACCTGTGTTTTTGTCACCTCCTCTCATTACTCAGTACATTCGCTTCGTACGTCCCTTATTCTGCTGCTCTACTGCGGTTCAAGGCTCTGACTGGTGCTGGGCAGCTGCTCAAAGGCCCGAGCTCTCATTCGCCCTCAGTCTTTGCCTCCAGTCTGCTTGCTCCCTTCCCGAACTAGATCTGTCCGGTAGATTTCCGGTGAGGCGCAATCCTCCAGAATCCCCTTGACCACTGGTATTATTAAGTCTCAGAAGACAATACTGAATGTACTGCATGACCCTCAAAATAGATAGATAGATACGCATAGTTTATAAATAATGGGATGTAAAAGAGATAAGTTAAATACGTTCTTTGCTTATGTTTATGGCTTGTGGGCATTTTCCATTTCCAGTCTTTTTTTGTGGTCCTTCAAAATCTATTCCCTCTTAAGCTACTTATCCTTGCCGAATTTTGGTTTCTCTAAAGGGAAGGCAAGAGATTTCCTTCCCACTTTAGGCTAATATGTAGAATGTCATTACCGTACACTGTAAAAGTCAAGGAAACTTTTTTCACTTGATCTGAATGTATTAAATCTTGTCTTATGAAATTAAAAGTCATGTTTGTATGAAATTTAAAGTCATGTTTGAGTGACACGTTTGATGAAGATGTATGCTCAAATGTTGGGCATGCTCACTGCAGTAAAACAGCAGGTTGTCTTGCAATTGTACTGTACATTGAATCAACAAACTCTGCTCTGTACAAGCTAAATTTAAACAAGCTTATGTGAAATTATAAATATATCGCTCAAAACTGTGTCTTCAATTTCACAGCTTTCTCGAATGGGGTTGGATTACCATCGCTTACCCAGTACTGTTTTTGTCTCTATGTAGTACGTAACTAGATCAATCCTATGCTAAGCAATCATAAGTACAAATGTTCTAAATGAATCCAGGCAAACGTTAGTGTCGCATGTGTTTTTGAGATGTTCCAAATGAATATGATAACAGTTTATCATCCCGACCACAGATTGTCCTCCTTGTGGATTCCAGTAGGAATTGCACATCACTTTCAAAGTCAGCATTGAAGCTTATTCAACCTGCAATTACATAGCAATCAACGGTGAAAGGATTGTGAGTTTGCTCCAATAAATAGTGTTCACATCAATTCAATTTACATGATCATAATGATGGTAGTTTTCATTTGGTCGGCTGGTATTTGGCACTGAACCTTCGGATGTTCATCCCCTTTCTAAAAGCTCTGCTTCACAACAAGAAAATCCCCACCCCAGTCTGTCTGCCTGCATTCCCCGTCCGTCCGTCACGATTTTCCCATCTGTCTACCACTCCGTCCACATGCCTGTGGGTCCGTCCGTCTGACTTGACCTGTCCTTCCTTCGCAGCTGAAGAACGGCAACGTCCACTACATTTCCGATGCCGGGCTGGCCGGCAAGGTGGAGAGGACTCTGGCGGAGGTGGACCTATCAGACGGCCAGTGGCACGTCCTGCAGATCTTCAGGAACGGCTCCACCACCTCCCTCCACGTGGACGGGGCTCTCCTCAAGCTCACCCAGCGCCCCACCCAGGACTTTGGCGGTCTCAACATCCTGACCATCTCTCTTGGTGGAGTTCCCTCCCAGCAGAAAATTGCGTTGGGTGAGTTGGTGTGAACATGCTGTTATCTTCATTCTGCATGTAATTATAGATATTTTAAGAGATTAAAATGTCTCCTTTTGATGGCTTGTGGTGTTCCAGCGGGGTGTAAACTGTGTTTTTTTTTACACACATTTGCTTGTGACTAATGTGGCTCTCTTCTACGGACCATTTCTAGACAATAACTAATGTGAATGTAGTTTGAATAGGTCAGGTAGTTCAGACCTAAATTATTTTGTGTTTTCACCTTACTGCCACCCTGTCTTTTGGTAAATCAAGTATCAAATGTCCTCAACTCTTAACTTGAAAATTGTTTGGATAGGGTGAACAAGAGGGCATCCAGAGGGAGAAATGTCCACCACTGTAAATTTCAGACTTTTAATGGCTTTTTTTCTTAATACTATGGACTGTAATACTGTAAAACAAAATGCAAGTTGAATGCTTTGTAGGTCTCTTTCACACAATAACTTCCAGTGTATATTTCTAAATAAACATGCTCTGAACACACGTCTATGGCAGGCTGCCTGGCCTGGCTCAGTGATTATCTGGTCCTGGTTTCTTTGGGCCACACCTGCGCCAAAAGGAAATGACCTTCTCAATATGCGTGCATTCAGCTAGTAAGGATCCAACGAGTGGAACAAAATGTTTTTTATTTACATTGGGATCAATCTGTAAAGGAACATTTTTAGGCAATAGTTAAGGTTTGAATTATAGTCACAACAATATTTATTCCAGATGATTGTCTTGAAGCGATATATGGTCTAAAGAAAGACTCCCTAGCATCTCATCCAACAATTTAGAAAATAATATTGGCTTCTCTAAGAACTGCCAACAATGTATTTACCTGTTTCAGAATGAGATTTGTGAAGGTGTTTTTGATGAGGAAGTTCCATTGAGATTTTGGCCAAAGCTGAACCAATTAGCTGAATAAACAAAATCTCTTCTATTCTGATGACAACTTTCAGTTCCTGTTATTTACTTGGAGGTGAACCAACCTCATTGCACATTCCAAAAGCAAATAAACTTGGGTAATTCAGAAACTATGGTCTCGGTCATTTTTGAATTGCTATGGTTGGTGATTTCATTTGGCTTAGACGCCACATAAAAACCCTTTAATGAAAGAAAAATATGAAAAACAAAAACAATTCATGGATGTTTTTTATATTTTATAAAAGTGATGTAATCTATTTAATACCCTTGTTCTGAATCATTATATATATATATATATATATATATATATTCTCTGCCAAAAAGTAAACATTACTGTGTATCGCCAACCTCAAATTAAATGAATGAATGATTATGTATACAACTACACTTTTGGTTTATTTGTGAATTGCTATATTTATTTTTATAGGTTACAAGCCCTTTGATTTGAGCAGGTGTGGTCTCCATTTTGGAAAACCATAGTTACTCTTAAACGCCACATTTGTGCCAATTCATTGCACTACCATATTAGTTTATGTAAAATGGAAAAATATTAACAAAATTGTATCTAATATGAACACATTTTCCTGTTTGTTTTCCCCTCTGGAAGGCTTTGATGGCTGTCTGGCATACGTGAAGTACAATGGGGAGAATCTACCATTTAGCGGAGATCACAACACCGTCACCATCTTCAAGACCAGTCCGGCAGTCAAGATTGGCTGCAGAGGGCCGAACTTGTGTGAGAGCAACCCTTGCGGGGACGGCCTGATGTGCGTCAACCAGTGGTACACCTACCAGTGTGTTCCGCCCGGAGAATGCTCCTCCAATCCCTGCCAGAACCGAGGCAACTGCATTCCCGGTCCACGCTCTACTTACACCTGTGTCTGTTCTGAGTTCTACACCGGCAAAACGTGCGAGACCCTGGTGGCGTGCCTAGGGGTTCGGTGCCCCCAGGGGACCCTCTGCAAGGCAGCCAACAACGGCGGCTTCGTCTGCAGCCCGAGCCCCACGGCCAAGGAGCTGACGTTGCCCATCTGGGCGGTGCCGGCCATCGTGGGGAGCTGTGCCACAGCCTTGGCCCTGGTGGTGCTCAGCCTGATCCTCTGCAACCACTGCAAGGGCCGCAACAACACCAAAGTGCCAAAGGAGGAGAAAAAGCCTAAAGACAAGAAGAAAAAAAAGAAGAAGGGCAGCGAGAACGTGGCCTTTGACGACCCGGACAACATCCCGCCGTACGGCGATGACATGACGGTGAGGAAGCAGCCCGAGGGGAACCCCAAGCCGGACATCATCGAGAGGGAGAACCCCTACCTGATCTACGACGAGACGGACATCCCCCACAGCAACGACGCCATCCCCAGCGCCCCGTGCGCCCCGTGCCAGATGCCCGAGGCCGACATCGAGCACTACGACATAGACAACGCCAGCAGCATCGCCCCGTCGGACGCCGACATCATCCAACACTACAAGCAGTTCCGCAGCCACACGCCCAAGTTCTCCATCCAGAGACACAGCCCCCTGGGCTTCGCCAGACAATCTCCTTTGCCCTTAGGAGCCACAAGCTACACCTACCAGCCCCAGTACAGTCAGGCCCTGAGGTCCACCCCTCTCAGCCACTCGGCGTGCCCCACGCCCAACCCGCTTTCCAGGCACAGTCCGGCCCCCTTCACCAAGCCCTCGTCCTTCTACCGCAACACCCCCACCAGGGAGTTGAACCTGGCCCGCCGGGAGGGCAGCCCGATGGACGTGCACCACAATGAGATGGGTCAGCCGGGCGCCATGTTCAACTACGCCAACCGGCTGGGCCGCCGCAGCAAGAGCCCCCAGACCATGGCGGGGCACGGCCACGGCTCCCGTCCAGGTAGCCGGCTGAAGCAGCCCGTGGAGCAGATCCCCCTGGAGACCGGGCCGCCCGTGGGCCTGTCCATCGAGGAGGTGGAGCGGCTCAACACGCCACGCCCGCGCAACCCCAGCATCTGCAGTGCCGACCACGGCCGTTCCTCGTCGGATGACGACTGCCGGAGGCCCCTGTCTCGGGTGCGCAACCCGGCGGACGGCATCCCCGCACCGGAGACGTCGTCCGAGAGTGACTCTCACGACTCCTTCACCTGCTCGGAGATGGAGTACGACAGGGAGAAGCCGGTCGCCTACAGCTCCCGGGTGCCCAAGCTGTCCCAGGTCAACGAGTCGGACGCCGACGACGAGGAATACGGCGGACGACTCAAGCAGAGGCGTTACTCCAGCCGACGGGCCGAGGGCGGGCCCGCAGCACAGGCGCAGGTGACGGATCACTACACTCTGCCGCGCAAACTGGGACAGCAAGCCGGCGGCTTCAACTGGGATAATCTGCTGAACTGGGGCCCCGGCTTCACCAATTATGTGGATGTGTTCAAGGACCTGGCGCTGCTGCCGGAGAACGCGGCCGCGAAAGACATGAACATTGAGATGAACAGTGGAGACGGGTCAGTGACCATACTGAACGAAGGGGAGGCCGAGCAATATGTATGAGGCTATTTATTACAATTTTGTAAAATATGGTATGTTCTCTAAAAGAGAAGCAAAGACGATGTATATATATATATATATATATATATGAGGCGGAGAACGTTGGACTAGCAATCTCTGTTCTTTTCTTTGTGCAAATAAGACGACCTTCATTGCAGTGAGGCAGAAAAGAACAACTGTAATATTACGTGTAATGAAGTTAACCTCTTGGAAGAGTTTGAGTCCTCTCCAGACCACATATTGTAACTGTAAAATAATTGATATTTTCGAGGCCTCGCAGTGCGGTACAGATTAACACCAAATGTTTGGAACAATAAGTCTGTGTCTGAGTTTAATTTGGTGACTGCAAGCCTCCATTTTATTTTAATCAAATGTCGCTGGTCTGTAACATCAACTTTGCCACTCCCACGCAAAGCTTCCGTCACATTCACAGGTGAAAGATAAGATTAGCAATAACGTTGAACCACTTGCAGAAGAAATTTCAAATGCCATTGCAGCCACTTTCACTTTTGCAACCATTTTCTTTAAACAAAGCATGTGTGTTTGAGCTGACTGCACCTGTAAGCATAACCATTCAATTATCAGTGCTAAAATGAGCACACCCGTCGGTTCTCACAGTAATTGAGGCCTGCCAATGTTATGGCCCTGGCCTAGAAACCCCTCTCTCTGGCTGTATGTTTTCTCTTAGATGACTTGGTAAGCGCTCCAAGAGCTTGGATTAATCAAGTCACTGCCTTACAGACATTTGAAGATTTGAGATCAGGGAGGATACCGTTGATTCTGTTGGCTGGAGCTGGAAAGGAAAGGTTCCGGGATAAACTCTCTATGTCACAGCTGGTGTGTTATTTGACCATGCAAATCGGTTTGAGAAAGGATTGCTGATCCATACCATCTTGACAGAAACTCCAGCATGCTAAGAGCCTGGGTAAAAAAAAAAATCCATAGGAAATCATGGAAGTCATTGTTGTCTGTGTTTTTGTCAATTCTTTTTAAATGTATGGTTTCTACTTTTTGTACTGTTTATTAACTTAAATTACTTGTTTTTATTGATATTTTCATATGCTGAAGTTTATGGTCTTACTTTCAGGGAAAGTAAGATTAAAGACTTATTTTTTACATTTGTTACATATGTAACATCCGTATTTTCCACTTTTGATAAAACTATAACATACTTTATGCTTTGTAAATGTAAAAAGCCAATAACAGAATAAAAAAGTATTTATTTAAAGGTCTCCTTCAATACAAACGGACCATGGGGTGTGCAATCTCCTTGCCATCATGTGGTGATGTCTAAAAATACCCAAACTTGAAATAGGCACCTTTTGAGCACAGATAGCGGCTCTAACACGAGCAGTAAGGCATTGAATCCTCTAAAGACTCAAAGACTGTGGTGAGCAGAGTTTAAGTAAAGCTTAATTGAACCCTGCCGATTTGAACAAAATGTTTTGAAAGACCATCGAGGACCTTAATGAAACTGAGGCACAGTGCTTGCAGCCAAGCACAACATCCAGCGGTCCCGGCAAGGCAGGGTCCTCTGTTGCCTTCAGCAATTATTTTCATCTGGCTCATGGAGCAAGACACTTTTCTGTTGCCCGGTGATCCGGTATGCAACATGCCTATCTTCTCCATCATCAAGGGAGGGGGGCGACGAGAGAGTGAGAGAGCAGGGAGTCGTGAATTAGGTGTAGAGTGACAACCCAAATCTGGTAGAAATACCGCAGGCACCTCGAAACGCTCGGTCCTGCCGAGACCAATGTTGACAAAGCCTGCTAGGGAATGCTGTACCACGCTGAGGCCGAAATAACACACATAATGATCACGATAACGAGTAGAAGGAGGACCATGCGTAGGATTCAAATAATCCTCACAGCACATATCTCTCTCTGCTGTGTGAGACTGGCGTGGAGTCAAATATTGCATAGCATGCAGTCTGGTCCACTTACATAGGAAGACATAACCCCATAGGTAAGAGGCAGACATGGCTGCATAGAAGGGCTATTGTTCTACAATTTTAAACCAGGTGAGGAGGGGGTAAATGCACCGTGTTAATTAACCCTGGAAGGACTGGCTCCTTGTTTTTGTAAGGTTGCAGCATCGCCTGATCAAGGACAATTACAAAATAGCTGGTTATGAATTGGCATTACTGAACTATTACTGAACTGTATGCCAAGGATTTAGGAGGATTGTCGCATTCAGTCAGCGGCCAAATTCTCACAGACAAGTAAAAACGTTGGATGGTTGACATTGGTAGTCTAGCAGTACAGAGTGGCAAAGTACTCAACATTCGTGAAGTTAGTCAGCATGTCAAGTAAGATTTAAATGTAATGTTTTCTAAAAAGGGACAACAATGGAAACGCCTGAAAGATGTGCCTAATGTACCTCAAAATGCCAAATCCTCTTGACTGAAGGTGTGGAGCTTCAGGCAACTTCCTATGAAAAGATGTGCTGAATGGAACTGTTTTTAAATCCACAAGTGTCATTCAATAAAACCCTCATT
Organism: Novumbra hubbsi; assembly: GCA_016801125.1. Classification (NCBI taxonomy): domain Eukaryota; kingdom Metazoa; phylum Chordata; class Actinopteri; order Esociformes; family Umbridae; genus Novumbra; species Novumbra hubbsi. Next base: position 255,640 of record JACXGK010000016.1, read on the forward strand.
AAAATAGTTTACTCTTTTTCAAATCCACAAGTGTCATAATTAAAATGGTTTTGATATTTTCTTTGTGTACTTGGATTTCTCTACCATGTTTATACGAGGATGTGGTGGGGAGATATTATTGACTTTCTTAAATCATCCAGTTCCTTTAAAATCCTCCTAGAGCTTGTTTATAAAGATTGATTATTCCTAAGACTCTGGCGTCCTGATGCATGATGAAACCATAACAGCTTTCCTTAGACTTAAATAATGTGGCTTTTAATTAAAAGCATCGTTAGAAAAACATAAGCTTCAGTCACTAACAAGACTCAGTTGTTGGCTGATTCTAAATCCTATTCCAGGAAGAGTCTATTTTTTCTGTTGTTAAATCGAAGATGACAAACTACTGATCGAAACTGTATCCAGTTACTAGCTTTGAGACAGGTGATCAGCTATGCTTACAGAATCTCAGGATCTGGCATTAACAAATCACTGGCGGAATACTTGGTGGAATGATTCCACGTTAAAATAACAGCATAAGAAATCAGCAAATTATCACTTTGTCTTAATAAGTGGAGTGTTCAAGTTCACATCTGCATCAAAGCTGTGTCATACTGCAGCCCAAAATATGCCTTTCAACTGACATGAAAGTGTCAATACATTCAACTGTGGAACAAAACTTTTGTTTCATTTACACATATTTGTAATATAATCTACTGTATGACACAGTCTGTGATTCCTTTGTGACTTGCTGGCATTATCTAGTCCAAGGATCATACACGTTTGCATGGCCCTACCAAGTGCTAGGGGGTAATGATCAACTGCTATCAAAGCAGTCCCATTGCCGTGGAGTCTGTCAGTCTGTGTTGTCAAAAGATGGCTACGGGACAGCTGGCATGTGTTATAATGCGACTGCTTGCTAAGCACTATGTTTTGTTTTCTAATTCTGGGGGGTGCTGACTTAAGTGACACCTAGCGCTCTCTGTTTGGCAAGTTGAAACAGTTAAAATAGCGTTCTTGTCACCCAGGAGAAAAAGAACACACTGTGCAGAATATCCAATGCGTGTGTTTTCTTAATCATGTTAGGTAGAAACAGTTCTCTCCTGGGTTGACGCGGATTTGAGATGTTCAGTTCCGTAACTCCGGTGGAAACTTCCCGTGCCTCCTCCACCAAATGTCTGAGTTCAGTTGAGGTTGTGCTTAGTGCGTCCATCCTAGAGAGACGTCGCTCTAATCAACCGGGATCCCAGCCGTATTACAGAAATATGGAAGAAAGGGATTCAACGTGCAATGGTTAGCATGCATTTCATGGTCAGGCCAAAGCCACAGCGCCAGGTAACAAACAAGTGTTCACACACACACACACATGTAGAATCCTTGCACGTGCCAACTGTGCACGTGTGGATGGCTAAGCTAAATGTTTACCTGCTCTCTCTTGCCATCACTTTGTTAGAAAAGTCTGTGTGCATTAAATGTTCAGTTCAACTGGTGGGGTAAATGCTTATTTCCTACTGGGGGGATTTATATGGAACTGAGAATGAAATTGGCTGTTCATGTAGTGTCTCTAATCACAATATTCATACCATGACGACACATACCCACAACAATGCCTGCGTACAGGTATGCCCCGGCAGAAGTTGCATGTCTTCCTTTCATTAACCAACACCAGCCTGTGAAATGCAATAAGCAATGCGTTGGATTTGAGTACGGCCCCGGTGCCAATCACCCTTTGAATGGGCCACTGAAATCACACTCACAGTTAGTCCTTTTCCCTGAACTTTCCAAAGTAATCCTGGGAAATAGGACATCAGTTTAGAGTTGAGGTCAACACAGTCTCTCATTGTAATGCACGTCTTTATAATATTCCCCTTTTCCACAGTCTGAGGCCCCGTCCAGACGGCTCTGAATTATCTGCTGGTGATTGGTTCTCTCAGCTGGAGTACGAGACGTAGAAACAGCTGCGTTCTATGTAATTACCACATATTTCAGTACAGCACGGCTGATATGTTTATGAAACCATTCTGCGGGGGGATTTTACGCACAGTGACCTGCTAAGCAGCAATGCTTTCAGACGCCCATTCCAGTGGGTCCTGTGGACTTGGGATTTGTTTTGGACTGTAGGGGCATTCAGTATTGTACTGCGGGTTGTTAATACATTATTTCTTTAAGGAAATGGCAATGGATGAGGGTCATAATGTAAAATACCCCCATGGATAATGTGCCGCCTGTATATCTCACTTTCATTACACTGGTTGGCAACATTACTCGTATTGGTCGACAGAGCCCAGGTTGACCTAAATCTGCGTCTGATTTGTTCAAGCTTCATTCGTTCTACCTTTCTTTGACAGCTTTTGACAGCAGGACGTAAACAAGGGCGATGTCTAGTGTAGAGGAATAAATGGCGGCTGTTTTAGCCACAAACATTTTATGAAAAAACATGAATTGACTAATTGTCTTCTTCTCTTGTTGGACATCCTTCATTTGCTGCGTATCCCCTTTGGATTTTCCCAAGGCAAGCTCTTTGGAGCCTCAATGCTAACTCCAAGATCGGGACTTCATGCTAAGCGTGTGTCAATTGCTTGATTAGCTTCCATCTACATGAAGCACCTTAGACCCATGTAAACACCTGCCTATAACATCCTGATCTTGTTCTAATCTTGACCCTATCCTGTCTGTTTCCACTTATAAAATACATTTTAATTGTGTACGCCACAAAATGGGGCCCCAATCAGAATGTAGGGGCTAGATCAGGACACAGGACGCATGTGAATAGCAGGTATAAATAGGGCTTCTGTTTGCTCAATTCAATCTGGACCATTTGTTGTCTCTACAGAATGTAGGATCTAAGGAATGCAACCATACTGCCCATGCCCTGTGCATTTCGTGTAAGCTATGATGCAGTACAAAATGTTATTATTATTATTAGTGACTTGCTGCTTCCTATCTTGGCTAGGACACTCTTGAAAAATAGATTTTGAACTCAATGAGCCTTTCCTGGTTTAAAAAAAGGTAAATAAATAATACATAAAAACAAGAAAAAGAAACAAGAAAGTTCTGCACGCTGGCGATTAGGAGCAATAGATGGTATTGTCCATGGCTGGATTCCATCCACGGTCTCCTACAAAGAAAACTGTGTCTTTAATCACTATACTATTTTAACAGCGGGCAGTGTGTCACATGAAATATGGTTATATATGCTGTGTATGTTTACTTTAAAATTGTCACACAATTTATTCGAAGCTTCACGGTTCACAAAACTAGCTCCCTACATTATTATCGGACATCCAAACCAGCAACAGGTATAACCGAGTCATTACACTACCTTCAACGTGTTAATTTAGAAAGAGATAACCATAGACGGCTAGCTAATAACTATACAGTACCTACAATGAAAACAATGACAGTGTTTAATAGCGAACCACTACGCTTTGTGAACTATGTAAATCGAAAGCAATATGTTTGTTGCCGGTGCAGTTCATCCATCGCAATTTAACCGTAAGCAGCTCTAGTTTAGACTTACCATGGCTACTGAAGCCATCAACGTTTTAAACTATCCCGAACAAATCCTAACGCCTAATTTGTTTTGTCCGCGGCGAGGATCAAACGTCAGTCAACTAAGTTGCAGTCCGCATCTCTTACCACTACGCAATAAAAAAATTGCCAGTCAGACACTCATTCAATCACTAGGATACATTTGCTAACTCTATTTAATCCCTATAAATTGCTGTGTGTATTTGAACGTGTTTGAACTTCATTGACACACCGGTATGCAATGGCAGTGTATTAATGCCCTTTATTTTGGTATTGCCCTCTTTTGGAATGATCTCATACAAAGTAGGTCAACGACTCTATCGCCAGCAGTTTAACATATCAGAGAATGTTTCAATGAAAAGGCACAGGAGCTAAAGGTTATGAAAGTTATAGCTCGGAAGTGAATGCTATGCTCCTTCCGTGGGTTAAGTGAAAGTATCTTAGTGAAAGACACAAATAAATTGTGCTAATTGTGTCCATGTAGACCCCAAATTGGCTGTTTTTCTTGAGCTCAAGAGATCTCAACCACTCAACACTGAGGCTGCAGGCACGCACTATTAACATCTATTCAAGTGTAGATCCTTAGATCTTCTCAAAGACGGAGCAGGAGGAGAACACGGGGAAAGAAAAAAAACATCATCAACAATTCAAATGTGCCCAATTATTAGACCATAAATAAAAGCCTAATCAGCATAAATTGCTTCCACATTGTCGCTATTTTTATATTATTTCTTCTTATAACCCTCCCCCCTTTCCCAGCACTAAATATTCTGTAACTTACACTTTAAAGAATTCAACATTAGTGTAATGTTTTCCTGAGTTGTGATGGAGATGCTTAATTTAATAGCAAAATCGCCAGCTAATTAAAACTGGTGGGTAAATATTTAGTTTACTCCGTTGCAATATCCACATCTGTTTTGGTTTGTTGGGACATAGCAAGCATTTGGAACTCATGTTATCTCATTTGCAAAACAAAACAGGATTAATTTGTTTTTCTGATTGATGGTCAGTGATGACTATCACAAAATGAAGTTTGGTATTGATTTTATTTCCTAACAGGGACACGTTTATCAAGGCATCAGTGACATGGTCTCCTTGTGATGTGAAGAGCATGGAGGTAATGATAGAATGCTGTAAAATAATCTGTGTTGACATTTGTTCTACATTGTTGCGCTTGCCAATTGATGGATATTGCAAAGGCAACTTTATTAAACATTGTCATGAATCAATGAGAAACATGCCATTCTATGTGAGGACAGAAACGAGTACTAGTGAATTATCTACTATGATTTCCTGGTTTTCCTGGTGGGGATGTATAGACCCTCAATTCAGTTGTTTAATAAACATGTAATGGGAGTTTTGCACAAATACATCAGCCTGTCTTTACATAAGTTTTCAGAAACTTGTTTTCACAGACTTAACTATATCCTCAAAGTGGAAAAAAGGCTTTAAAAATGTCTCTATTCCCCAGTGATTAATTGACTCAGATATAATGTACGATATATGACTCAGAACGTGTGGAAAATAGCATTATGTCTACTTTATTTTACTCCTTTTGGTTGAAATCTCAGCTCAAAGAGATGGTCCAACATCTACTCCCACAGTTGCAGCTTCTGACTTCCAGTCCCTTTTGTTCTTTGTTGCGGGTTTGGTCTCAGTTTTTATTACACGCTCCGACTCATGTAAGTCCAATTTATAATCACCAGTTCCAGCGTGGGAAGGTTACAATAATACGTCGTAATTCTATTTTTCCTTTTTTTTCACGTTCAAATGTTTTCCTTGGTCACTGTTGATGTCATCAGGCCATTAAAATGCTCCAAAATACTTTATTGTCATTTCCATTCAGGTTTGAGGGGAAAACGTGACTGTTGTCCCTGTTATTACTCCACTGGCATGACATGTCAGTTCATTCTAGGGTGTCATTTCAAACTGAAATGTAGATCTAAACCGCTAAAAGATCTCCTTGAGGAAGGCAGCTGTTTTAGGGTCTCCCTGATTAATGGAGAATATGCTGATTGTCTGTTTGGGCAAGTAGGACAATAAAAAAATTAACCAAAAGACACTGTGTATACATAAAAGACACTGTGTACATGTATAATACACTGTGTATACATAAAATATATTGTGTACATGTAAAAGACACTGTGTACATGTAAAAAACACTGTGTATACATAAAAGACACTGTGTACATGAAAAACACACTGTGCATACATAAAAGACACTCTGTACATGTAAAAGACACTGTGTATACATAAAATACACTGTCTACACATAAAAGACACTGTGTATACATAAAAGACACGGTGTGCATGTATAAGACACTGTGAATGAAACCACTGCAATATATCTGGGGCAGATTCGAACTAATCCCAGCCTAAATATAGCTTGAGGATGTGGCTTTTTCAACGCTGGGTGCCTCATCCTTCACCTGACCCTGGGATTATGAAAGGACAATGAAAATGATTTAAAAACACTGGCTTTTGTTTAACAGAAACAAAAGCAAGTGAATAGATATGAAATGCCGGGTAACCTTGTGTGACAGTGACCACTATGGCATCTCCAAATGTTTATCACAGAAGGCAAGCAAAAAATACAACTAAGTTATTCTAAAGCACCGATTTATAGAAGTCAATGCAATTCTAGAGGCATCCTTCCTGGCTGGCCTGAAGCTGAACTTCTGAATTCTGTCTTGCTCATATTGTCGATACTGTGATGTCCTGGCTGGAGGCCCTGGCCATCTTTGTGTGCCCGCGGCTCCCAGCCAGGACATCCACTGGAGGTGCACCTCTACAGGGCTGTTTAGTGCTCCCCAATTGGAGACAGCTGTTATCTGTTGTCTCTGATTGGGGAGCCTATTTCAGTTGACTGTTTGCCCACTGAGTTTCGTGGGTTATTGTTTGAGCTTGATGCCTCTGTTTGCGGCCAGCCTCGTCTTTGTTGTGGTCAGTTTCCACTTTTGTCTTTATTCAAGTAAGTTGTTCTGTTGATACCTTTGAATAAATTATGGATTATCCAAGGATTCTGCACGTGTCCTACCTCCTGGCCTTCACGTGACAGATGCCAGAGGACTAATGAATCTTCAAAGTGATGATAAACAGAAGAAATTACAACATGTTTTCAGCTAACAAGTGCACTACTACTGGTTTCTATGGAAGATTGGTAGCCACCCAGAACTCACAACACTGCTGCTAGGGCTCGACATAGTTTGGGGTAATGTTTAGCCCTCAATCTGCTGGTCCTTGATCAGGTCTTCGTGGCTCCAGCTGGGAACACTCAGTCGTCTAAACGGGCGGCTTTAAGAAGATCCGTAAAACAGCATCCGAATAAAATCCTCTTTATGGTTCCATAACAAAGGTTTATGGTATGAAAAAAGCATAAATCTTTTGTTATTGCTGCAACAGGATACCCTTTTTTTTTTGCAAGGATAGACATTGAGGTATAAATCTAAGGTGCAACCTGCAAAACAAAAGTATGCTGTGTGATGGTCAATGAAATGTCAGGGTGCTGTGTGATGGTCCATGGAACGTCAAGGTGCTGTGTGATGGACCTGGAAATGTCTTGTTTGCTAAGGCGATTATGAAAAGTCCCATTAAGAGAGTGCTGTAATTGGTGCATATACCGTAGCAATAAAGAATTATATATAAATATATGTATCTATATAATGAGTATATAATCTTTGATTCTGCATCATTTATTTAGTAGGGCATCTACTTTGTGTTCAGCTACGACAAGGGGCCAGAAAATGGATGTAGTCGAATATGAGAATCCTATAAAAGTATTCACAATGAACAATATCAAACTCATGTTGATCTGTTATATTTTACAAAAATCTTGGACACGCCATTCGCTGCACCCTATGCTCCTTAGAGGTAATCTACCACAAACACATGTACCTATTATGTTCAAAACAAGTTGCCGACCTGCGCTCAACATCTCTGAATTGGCCACTTAAAGGTATGGGCTTACTTCCTGTGACACACGTCTAAATCTTAACAACAAACTGGATGTTTTGGGTAAATTTCAGCACTGTGTAGTCAGATTCTTAAGCAGTTTATCATTCCTTCAACTACCATAATGTGTGTACATTGTGTATTTCGTTAAGAACAGAATGATGTAACAACAGCAAATGAAAACCAAAATCTCACAACCGATTGAGGGCTGTATTCATACTCACATCGGAAAGTAAACAATTGAAATCACAGGCTGTTCCAACATGTGTGAATTTCATCACGGCAACTCATAATGTGACTCAGTAGTGTGTATGGCCCCCATGTGCCTGTATGCACTCCTGACAACATCTGGGCATGCTCCCGATGAGACTGTGGATGGTGTCCTGGGGGATCTCCTCCCAGACCTGGATCAGGGCATCAGTGAGCTCCTGGAAAGACTGTGGCTCTACTTGGTGGCGTTGGATGCACTGATACATAACTTCCCAGAGGTTTCAATTGGATTCAGGTCTGGAAAACGTGAGGGCCAGTGATGATATCAATGCCTTTGTCATCCAGGAACAATCTATACACTTTGGCCACATAAGGCCATGCACTATCCGGCAGCAGGATGAACCCAGGACCCACTGCACCAGCATAAGGTCTGTTGATAGGCCTGAGGCTTTCATCACGGTACCTAACAGCGGTAAGAGTACTGTTGGCTGGCATGTAGAGGTCTGTGTGACCCTCCAAGGATTTGCCTTCCCAGACCATCATTGACCCACCAAACTGGTCATGCTGGATGATGTTGCAGGCAGCAAAACACAAAACTAGAGAATAATCAGTAGAGAAGTATAAGGAGAGAGCGGTTGTCTGTGGCCACCACCTGCAAAACCATTCCTTTTTGGGGAGTTGTCTTGCTGTTGCTTCTCTAAAGCACCTGTTGTCACTTTCATTTGCACCAAAGAAGGTGAAATTAATTTACAATTGCTTGATGATATCCCTGAATTTACTTGGTGTTATACTGTGAGGATTATGTGTTCCCTTAAGTTTTTGGAGCAGTGTATATTGAACATGTTATTTGTAACAGAGGTGATGTGTGACAAAAACAAAATAACACTTTAAATTTGTCTATTCTTGGCAGGGATTTGTTTGTTAACAACCAAAGTGTAAATAGCAATCGATTTGCAAAATTTACACAATAACAATAGACTCTCTTCCAATGTCCCCGCTCCCTTTCCACTAATTACATCACACGCAATGGAGTCATAGTTTTACACACCAACTTTGCCCAAACAGCGGAGCTAGCACTGCCCCCCATTAGCTACATAAGCAGCGGCTATGCTTCCTGGGGTCAAGTGTCCCTTTAACCGCTTATTATTAAATGGTTCATAAAACATTTTAAATAAAGAACTTCTTAATAAATTATGAATAAACACATTTGTGCCAAACTTTTGAATAGTTTTTCAGTTTCTCTTGGCAAGGAAAAGCAGCCTTGTAGTTTTCACTTAATAATTACTCTGCAACATTATGAGGTAAAATAGTCTTAACCGTCCAGAATATGTACCAAGTGTCATTAACTACATGTATGTATTTATGTATAATTACACAAATTGCAACGTGTTTATGTAGTAATCATGCATAGTCAAGTCCCTACAGGGGAACTACATTCCGATGGACATGTACTTCACCTGTTTGTGGTTGGTCTAACATTGGCATGTGTAGCTGAGCTATGCTGTAGTTCCCGTCTACCTACTTAACACAATTATTTAGTGACACTTAACATGACACGAGACCGAACAGGCTACAAAAACAAGGCTGCCACAGTTACAGCATTTTTCTAATGTGTTGGCTATGGCCACAGATGGATACTGAAAGGTAGCGGTTCATACAATAATTATTAAATTGCTCCATAACGGCACAGAGAAAGTAAGAGGTTTAACGGGCAGTGTCTCTCGAAGTTCACCGGGTCACTTTAGGAGACTTACCCTGAATATTTCCAGGCTATTAAATTCGGTGGTGAGGCTCTTCTGAAGAGCCTCCAAACTCAGCACCTGGTTCATATTCCCTGTGCACAATCTGCTTTCTTTGGACACCACATCTTCCTCTTATTTGATTTCAGCTCTTTGAGATATAAAATACATGCAGATACTTGAAAGTGTCTTAGGGGACAACTCAGGGTAGAAAGCAGCATTTTGAACCATTTGGAAAAGTGATTTATTATATGCCTTGGCTTCAGAATACAAAGGTTAGAACTGCTATGGACGAGACAAACTCACAATCTGTGCGTAACTATACAATTACTTGGATCCAGGAAAGTTTTTGTACCCACTTGGAGCCGGTGCAGCTATTTTTAATAGACTATATCAAAGGATGTGTGCACCATATTTCCTTAACATGGTTGAGAGTGTTAGTGAACTGATTGCAAACAAAATGATAGTTCTATGCGTTATTATCCTAAGTTACATTGCAGACTACGGCAAGTTTACAAAGGTTCTTGAAGGTAAAGTGGTGTACATAAAGCCCAATATGACAATCACTGCAGGGAGAAACGCTAACATGTCTGTATGAGTGTCATGAATCAAATCAACAGTGTGATGGTCCAGGAACTGCAGTAACCTACTTGACTAGACATTTAGTTGACTGTAAATACTTTCAGTGTCTTTTTAAGGCATCTGAGAAAATATTTAAAATAAATATATATATATATATATATTTGTCCGGTATATAGTATATAATAATATCGCCTGTGAAAACTTGTTCAACCTTTGTGGTTTACTTCTTAGAAAATGGAGTTATACGGTGACCACAGGGATGCAATCATATAAATGTGGTCCAATAATTGGGGATACTCTGGCAGACATCATGCCCCTGAAGATTTAACAGGCTCTGATGGCTTTCCCAAACTCTTTTCCATTGGCGTCTGAGACAAGACTCTCCTGTCCTCGGAGAATGAATCCATCTGATCGCCCGGTGCAGGCCGGAGTCTTGAATCAGCAGTCTGGCCACTTCATTGATCAGGTGCAGCAATGAGATGTTTCCTTTTGGAGAGGCTGTAGGCGAATGGGGACCTCTGTCAGTAGTTTTTAAAATAAAGGCCTAATAGCCTTTCAGTGATTAAATGGACTGTTCCACTTATTGCTTCTTCCTCTGTACTCCAAAGTGGTTGTGTGTGTGTATGTGTAAATGTATTTGTCTGTTTGTATGTAGGTATGTGTGGGTTTGTGTTTGCGAGTGCCTATGTATGTGTGTGTTTGAGAGAAGCCAAGAAGCCTAGAAGCCTGGGTTTTTCTGGCACACAATGGCAGGAAACATCGCCACACTATAAATGGAAGCCTAAAACGTTGTAAAACCCAGTCAGCAAGGCCTCGTCCACAGCTCCAGAAGATTTATTGGTTTTTGCCTTCCTTACAACAATTCAATTTTGATGACGAAAAGAGATAGAGAACGGAATATCAAGAAAATTGTGCATGCTGACCTAGCCTCTCACTGTCAGAAACCATGTCTAAGTGCTCATCCTTTGTCTTGAATGGCAGTCACCGTCATCCATCCCTGTGTTGAATAGCATTCACCATTATCCCTATTTTGAATGCCATTCTCCATCATCCCTACCTTGAATTTCATTCATTATCATCTGTATCCTGAATGTCATTCATTGACTGCTACACAGTCGAGGTGTTGACGGTCTTGCCAAATGCATCACATCCCTCACCTTGGAAAATGTCTTTGTGTTTAATCCTGTCATTTTCCAAATGTCAGGGACAAACAGTGAATTCTTGGCTAACTAGTACATATGTAAAACAACAAGGGCTAAGACAGTTCAAATGACAAGTTAGAGGAAAGCATTTCTGTGATTAACAGAGAAAATCAACTAACAGAAATCTATATTGCATTCGAGGGACGCTCACATGTTCACATGACCCGTCACATGTGTCTTTAGGGCAAACAGGTAAATCAATTTTAGAGTCTGACATTTTGATATTTATCTCTCGGTCCTATCCCCCTGGATTAACCTTTGACCCCAAATGGAACAGATGAAGAAAGGAGGAGATTGGAAGAGAGATCTGTGTCTTGGATTTCTGTCATTGCGTTTTTGACATATTTTCAAACACATCCCACGCATTCCACTGTGTCACAGGGCCTCAGCCATTTTAAATCATAGTTATTTTCTTAATTTTATGCATTTCAGAATGCGATAGCCTTGACCGGACAGTTAAATTACATATCTGCGATCCAGTATAACATTATCCTACAAACCTAAACGGCAGTGTACTTGTGTTGTTGAATTCTTGTGCTACAGCATCCACTTGAGGAACAACTGCTTGACAACCAAACCAATGTGCATTAACTCTAAATCCAGTAGCTTACGCCTTCAGCTACAGTTTATAGTAAAATTAGTCTTCATACATTCTCCCGGCACCAATCAGCAGAGCCATGAGGTGGACTTCCACTATGCAATTCAAGTGGGAAAACCTCAGGTGGCCAATCAAACGCTGGCCAGTAGCTGCAGTCGCTGCCAAGGGTGGGTCCAGGTCAGCTTGCCAAGTGGTGTAGCAACACATCAGCCGGTGTTACAATAGAAACAACAGATCACTATGATATTCAGATAGGAACGGGAATCTAGTCACCAAGGGCAGTGAGGAAGCCAGGAAACTGATAACATTTACTAAATTCCCACAATAGCCAGACAGCTGGAGACATTTTATTTGCTGTTGTCCAACGTGATCAGCGACACATCAATGACCATGAAAATATATGTTTTTTTTGCTCTCTTTCTTGGTGGTGAATTTTAGACCTCATCTGCAGAAGACATATAATATGTGTAATATATGCTCCTATCACAAGAAGTCATGTCCTTAGCATTGCTTGTTTCCTCCATAATTTCACTCAGTGGCTTTCTAAATTGCTTCCTATACTGGCAGGAAGTGAAAACCGACTAATCAAGGTTCCCATTGTAAGGAAAGTTTGAGGAACCAACCCCTCCCCAAAAAGTGCTTTTCAACAGCTGCCCAACATCGAGTGACTTAGACTGCAGTATCATTCATCTACTGCGTAACACCTGTGAAATACTTGAACATAATGCAAAGAGAACTCCATGATCAGTGTACAAATTTGAATGTGAACATGTGAGGTCAGTGGTTGTGATTCAAGATCAAATCTGTCCTTGCAGTTTAAAAAGTGGAGTTCTTAACAGAGTTAACTGCCACATCTGTTTACAATATTACAGCAACTGAGACGTTACTGCAAAGCAACACAAAAGACACCTCAAAAGAAATAGAGGAGTGCATGTAGTTCGACACACGTCTTTCGTTAACCGGGGGCTCCAGGCTTCTCAGCTCATCAACAAAAACCCTTGGATTCACTTTCCAAGTCCGGAAAAACTGCTTTTAACGTCTTTCCACAAGTTTCTCTTCAGATCTCTGTAGAAGCTTGTTATGATAACTGAGAATGAGGATTTTTGGACAAGGTGTGGAATGATAATCATTATGATGGACACCTCCCAGTTTGGGTAAACACTAGCTTCACTGAGATGTTTCTGGTGAAAGGCACCTGTTTGCAAGTCACTGCCTGATTCATAACACTCATGGCCTACTGGGCCATGTAAGGTAATGATCTGAAACTTGAGATCACATTTAAATATAGACGAGATTTCAGCATGTTATCATTCTAAATAGACCGCATACAATATACCTCTCATGCAGGTCTCAGATCAGATCTGACCTTTACATTGGCATTGAAGACAGAGAAGGAAACATGTGAGACAAAACCTAATAAATAAAAATAAAAAGCTAATAAATGAATAACTTTACTGTACTTACATCATTTATTATTTACAACACATTTCCCAAAGCACTGTTTGTATGGTGCACATTCAATAGAAGGACAAGTATCTGTTATAAACAGCAGAGGCAACGGTACATCTCCTTACATCAAGAAAAGACTGGTGGTTTCTGAGGTGTTATAAATGAAGAGTGTGGATGGTCAGGTAAGACAAACTTTGGCAAAGCTCTCTATAAAATCTATAAAATTGTAACCCTTAATATAACCTGTCATACCTCAAAATCATAGACACATCGTACCGTTTTCTCATTTGAACGATTGTATATATTGTAATTAACAAAAACCTTATTTTATAAAGTCTTTAATTTTATTTTTAGAAATTTTAGGAAAATAAGATAGGACTCTGTGGTATTAGCTTCGTGGGAAAACTGATTCCACCTGCAGAGATTGGACCGCCTGTAGGATTTCAGCATAGCCTTATGGTAGGAAGGTGCAGCTCTCCTTGGCAAGAAACATGGTTTTGTGTGACATAAGAGGTCTCGGGGAGGGCTCAGACGGGCTTCCGTATTCTGGATAAGTCGTGGAGCCTGGGGAGCCCAATCAACAGTGAGTTGCAGTAGTCCAGACCTAAGATGACAAGTGACCGGATCAGAACCTGCGCCGCTTCCTGTGTGTGGTAATGCCGAACTCTACCAAACTTGTGGAGCGTGACCCAGCAGGTGTGACAACGGGGGAGGGGGGAGGGGGTATGAAGGTGTCCAGGGTCACTCGAAATTCCCTTTTAATCTGGGTTGGGGACAATGGGGAGTAAACAGCTGTAAGGCCTTTCTCCTAAGGAAGAGCAGCTCCATCTGGTGCAGAACAAGGTGGAGAGTTTTAATGAATGCAATCAGGCCAGGTTGTTTTTGTTTCCGTGCAGTCCGATCCCATTCCAATCTTTGACTCGCAGTGTTTTCCCCACCTGTATAAAGTTATCTCATGTATAAAAAATATGTACGGCCATGTCTACATTTTAAGTATATTGTAAGACTAAAACCAAGTCATTATTTCAATTTCCCACTGGTCCCCCATTCCAACAAAACAGAGCAGCAATATCTATTATTTAAATATTTAGCTGCTTAATTACGCGTGGCTACGTGTTAATTATCGTGATAAATACACCAGCACTTATTTTCACACATGACTAGTCTTGTCATGGCAATGGTTTTCACTTCATTTGGTCTCTTCAGTCTGATCTAAAGGGAAAACAATGATCCATCTTCCCTCAATGACTTTGAACTCCTCTCAAAACAAGTTTAAGATTCTGGTTCTCACACACGATGGCCTTCGAGGTGAGATTTATGAATGGAGTCTTAGATTGAGAGCCTCCGGAAGGGAGTTCTAATTAGCTCCGATGTCCAGGACACTACAGGGCTCCACAACGCCTGGGGATGCCGGGGGGAGGAAAAAGGCAGTGGTTGCATAACGAATACTAATATCCTACTGGACTTACTGGTCAAAAACAAACATTTGGGGATTTTTTTCTCGTTCAAACGATGATGAACGTACCTGTTGACATTGATCATCAAATAAATTGTCATCGCGATTGGTTAATTGACAAGTGACAACAGATTTACAACATAAGGTCACAGAACGTTTGAATTGTATCAAGCCATGCGGAAACTGGGTTTCGGGGCTTGGGCAGCACAGCAGGACAACCTTGAAGTTGATTCTGATTGCATTGATGAAAAGCAGTTTGCGAAAACCACAGAATACAGGACATCAAAGACTCCACACTAATCCCACTTCAACCAGAGGAATCAGGAACATTAGAAGCAAAACAACATTTTGTATGTACATGACATAACAGAGTTCTACTGTACGTGAAAGGCTATCACTTTCTGAGATGAAAGTGCAACATGCATATTATATCTTCCCTTGTTATTTCTTTAATAATTCTATGCAAAATGTACATTTTACAGTATTTAAACGTTTCGGTATTTGGTGATAGTGCTTGCCAACAACTTTGTTCTCTAATTTGTCTTGGTTCATTGCACAGGTTGCTCTTTGTTCATTTAATTGTCATTCTGGTGAACATTCTCTGGCTTGAAGATTGGTTCACGATGGCAAGAACCTGGAAAAAGTTCTGAGATACAATCTTAAGAGGGCCGTGCACGTCATGTGGGGCGTGGAAGTGATTTTTGGCTCTTCTGCCTCGAAGTCAAGCAAAGTCTCGAGGGAAGGGTTTTTCACTAAAAGGCCAGTGAACTCTCTAATTTACTCTGGAACGGAGTTTAACATCTTAACTAGATAAACGAATGTACATTTTAAAACAGAACTACAGGAAAAGTGTCTTTATAATGCTTTTATAATCACACTATGAAATTACAGGCACACAGTTATCCTTGGCCTGTGGCTGCTGACTTTTGCAAGTCATCCATTTACAAAAAACAATGTATTATTTTCAAAATGCTGCAGAGAGCCTTCATTTGCCTCCATGCTTTGTGTTGGACACACATTCTTCCGGCTTGAGAAGGGATCCTGGTAGGTACCATGTGGATAATCCAACAACACTTAATGGGGCCTGCTGTTGCTCCACATAGTTTGGTGGAAAACCAACTGTCTTGAGTGTGACGCCAAAACAAGAGGCTACGGTGGGTGATGTATGATGAGGTTACAGATGTGACGGCTGGCGAAAGGAAGGAGCGAATCAAGGCGCAGGGGTTGTTCAAAGCGTTCAGATATTTATTCCGAACTAAGCGATACAGCCGATGGAGGCTTTGCAAGAGCAAACGTGCTCGCAGGCACGGATAGGTACGTTTAGACCAGTAAACAGGTGCGCTTGACAAGGCAGCGCTGTTAAGGTACTGCAACACGTAACAATGACAATAACGCACAAGGAGACAAGACACACAAGGGTTTAAATACCCAGCTAATGA